>VOMN01018993.1:0-48814 GCA_014899125.1 Orchestia grillus
ATAATAATAATTGTGCGACACACTTTCTTGATCATAATCTGGGACATACAAGTAGACGTTGGGACTTGCTTCGATTTTGATTTCAAGGCGACCCGCCTGTCGCCTCAACGGTAGAATTGGCACTTCTTGTTTAAGTTAGCTGTGAATTTTATCGTGTTTCATATATTTTTGCTCATTCTCTTTTTGATTCTCTTAAAAGGATAAAAGAGAAATAACCTCATGCAAAAACGTAATTTCTCTTTGTTTTCTTCCTTTCGTGTAACTGGAATACGTGTCACTGTTTTTCGTCTGTAATTAACTGTGCAACAAACTTTGAAATTTAACATTTTTTATGCGAATTTAATTATGTTCAATTGCGCTTCTAATTAAAAATGGCGTGAATTATATAGAATATGCGGATAGGGAAACCTTTCAATGGTTGAGTTGATAAGTGACATGAAGGCTGGTTAATAGAGGTGCTATGGGTCTAGAATGGTTTTTTTGATCAATGCAGGAAGACTTAATGTAATGTGCGAGTGTAGAACAGAGACCGTTCATTCTCGGGAATACGCGTGTTTCATCAAATGAGGCCGAGACCTGGTTTTGAATTTTGTCTTTATGCAGGCAGGGTGGTCCAAAAGTAAGTTTACAGTTAATACGTAAGCAATTTGTTACCTGTAAAATAAAGCTAATCATAAAATGAAAAGTTAGCTTCACAAAAATCGAATCAATTTCAAGCAACGAGGAAAAAGTGTGAATCGAAGTTAAATTCATGCTCGGAGGAATTAACATTTCGATATGCGAGTACTTGTTACTTTAACTCCAAACCTGCTTTTGGGCTACCTTCAGATGTCCAAAGTTTTGATGTCAGGGAGAGAACCGTCAGTTTGAGACGTGGTGTGGCTCAACGTGCGAGAGAGCTGGAGAGCGTTGGGAGTGTGTGTCCGAAAGAGGCACTTCCGACTTGAAATTTTACCGAAATGGATGAACGAAAAAACGTTCAGTAAAGACTAGGAAGAACCAAGATTCTTCTAGAGACACGCTCCGAAGTATGGGGGCGAAAACGAGGCCGAAATTCTTTAATGACGTTTTGAATTTCGTTCAAAATAAAGATAATATTTTTAAATTACAATTCTTTAATAAATTCTCCTAAAAAATTTCCGTTGTTTTAGCCATGCACTAAAGTTTCAGAATTCATTTTGAGATACCTCGTTGAAAAAATTTAATTTTTACTCTTGCAAATGCATCATCAACAAATGGCTCCATGGTGTAGTGGTGAGCGTGATGGCCTCACAGCCGAAAGGAAAAGGGTTCGAGCCTCGGCTCAGGTGAGGCTTTTCACGTGACCACGTAGTACTTCCCTTGGAAAAGGAAGTTTAAACCACGCATTCCTCACATCCCCTCCCACACCAGTAGTTGTACGGAATTTAAAACCCAACGGTAAAACGTGTTGGAATAAATAAAGTTTTTTTTTACCACAAATTAGCTATCAGGAACGTTATTTAACTATCGCTGCTTCTAAGTGTATCTTGCATATTAACAAGAAAGCGAACTAGTGAAATTTCACAGCTAATAATCGGAATTTTGAAGTCGTCATGGTAATTAATTTATTACAAAACTGGGCTTTTTCTGGCTTAGTAAAATTGACGCTGATTTAAGGGGGCGGACGAAGATAACTTTTAAATAACCTTTATTAATTCCAACACGTTTTACCGTTGGGTTTTCAATGCCTTACAATTACTGGCGGGGTGAGGAATGTGTGGCTTAAGCTTCCTTTTCCAAGGGAAATACTCCCTGGTTACGTGAAATACCTTACCTGAACCGGGATCGCATCCTGAATTCCCGGCTGCGAGGCCATCATGCTAACCAGTACGCCATGGAGCTTACTGATTTTTAGCGCCATGGAGCCCACCAAATAAGTGATAATACAGAGAAAGTACAGTGAAATTACTTATAATTTTTTTCACACAATTTTCGTCATTGAGGATCTTTTAAATGGTGCCACACTTCCGTCTAAATCAGTACAGGAAGATCTGATGTGTTTTGCCATGTCTTGGGTGTCACGTGAATGGTTCTGAATGCGACCGTCCTTGTTGCCGAGGAGGGAGTTCAATATTTGTATATTTTTCTATGAATGATTTTGTGCGCGTAGAGAGTGAATGAAAACCGTGGCTGATTTTTGTGAGCACTCAAATTTTTTCTTGTTTTCGTGTAAATTTTGTTCATAATTTTATGTTTCACAGCGCGTGTTCATGCACGATGACCTAGATATTTTTACTTATCTTATCTTTTTCCTAACCCCGTTAATGTTGATTTAAAATTTTATTGTTGTATAAACATAATGCTAAATATTATGACTTATTGTGATGTTGGAAACTTGTATTCCTCAGAGGAATATCATTCTTAGCTTGCTTGTGAACCGATGGAATGGAGTTACATGCTCCAGATGTCATGCACGAGAGGCCCGTCGTGTCTCCTACTGCACAGGTTGTGGGACTCGATAGTTTATGTATCAATACTTGTGTTATGAATGAGGCTGTCTTCCTATTTCTAAGTTTCTGTCTCACATGAAAATGATGCTCTTATTGCATGATATTTCGTACGATGATGCATTGTGAATCTGTAATTCAACAGTGAACTCGCGAATGCAGCGTGTTGATAAAATTGGCTTTACCATTTTAACATTTAATTTCAGAAGCAATTGATAAGTTATATTAATTTGAGGAATTAATTCCTCATTATTTTGTATTTTTTTATAGTTTTCTATAGTATACATTCCTTTTAGTTTACTGTAGTGGATGTGCATCTCCACACCTTCTTTTCTCTTTCAATTGTTTGGTAAAAGTGCCAATCAAGGTAATTTTCAAACATGTTCTTAATCTGAAATAGTCATTGAGAACATTTCAACCCACGCCGGTTGGTGATATAGATCGCGTAGTCCACTCAGTGCTCCTATCATTCTGTAGATAAGATGTCTATCTAGCAAGCCCGGCTCCACCACACATCTTCTTCGTTTTAACCTTCAGTCTAGTTTCGCTCCGAAAATTCTCCTAAAAACCGTCCGTAATTGTTTTTTCCTGTTGTAATACACTTTTTCGATACCTTAGTGTGCACCAAAATTTAACCGTACAGTAAATTATGTGCGAGTCCTAAAATTTCTTGTTCAGGAAACTCGCGTCAAGTTTTGGGAAGTACGCAGATATCGTGATGCTTGAAGTGTCGCCAATTCACCGAGGCCTAGGTGTCTTACGGAGTTTTATTGGCATGATGCCATTTACGGATTGTTGTTCCTCTCTCATGGGACCGGCGTTGGCACAATATCATGTGTCCACCAACATTGTGCGCGTATTTTTGAGGTATAGTCTTTCAGGCTAGTTTCTATTCCATTAAAGTGAATAACGCAGTGCGAGAAATGAATTTCTTCTAATTGTACAATGCTCTCTATGAATACCTCAAAAAACTTTTTTGTGAATATTGAATTGCATGTAAGAATTATAATCATCTGCTAGCTAAGAAAATTCAGAAAGTATGAAACATTCATGCTCCACCCGCGGTATGTGGATAGGAATATCCGGTAGCAAACTCATGCCTCAGGATTAATATCATGCAACCAACTCATGCCTCAGTGGTAATATCCTATTCCGAACTCATTCCTCAGTAGTAATATCCCATTGCAAACTCGTACTTCAGTAGTAATATCCTGTAGCAAACGCACGCCTCTGTGGCAATACCCGATAGCAAACTCATGCCTCTGTGGTAATACCCGGTAGGGAACTCATGCCTCTGTGGCAATACCCGGTAGCAAACTCATGCCTCTGTGGCAATACCCGGTAGCAAACTCATGCCTCTGTGGCATTACCCGGAAGCAAACTCATACTTCGGTAGCGATATCCTGATGCTGTCCGTATGAGAGGTGAGACTTATCGTTATGAACAAATTCGCTAGGAGTGGATGAAAAAATATGAAAAACCCGGTGTAGGGAAATGTCCGGCGATAAGCGAGTGAATGAAGCGTAAAATACGCGTTTTCTAGCCTTGTGTGGGCGCTGACTATATCTTTAGGGATATCTGGCTCTAGATAACATGCTGGCAACGTCGCCGAGTGGGCGGATAGGTTCATGTACGCACTCCGTTGGCGAACTGCGAGCAGGTGGTGTCTTAACTCCTCGGCCAATCTCGCAGAAACTGGAGTCTTTGTTCATTTAGCTTACTGTGTTGACTCTTTTTGAGTAGATTTTATTGTTTCTTGAGTAAGGAACCCTGTTGTGTTTTGGACTTCATTTATCTCGGACTTAGTGTTCATTTTAGCCCTGGTCCATTCAGGAAACTAGTACGTGTGGCTCAGATATAATGGTAGTGTCCTGAAAAACTTGATGAGAGGACTAAACTCCACACTACTGTAGGGCCGAGGTACAACAGGTTCTCCAATATATTTCTTGTTATGCTTCTATTTTGCGACCCCTGATGGGGCTTAAGATAGGTAATAGGGTCAGGTTCGTCTCTCGTATGCTATGGGGACCGGCGACCCAAGGGGTACACTGTTTAAGTTTCCTCAGCCTTCTGGACTTCTGTCTCTCGTATCCACTATACTAGCTTCAATTTTCACACCTTCTTTGCTATCTCTTCTTTATTTTCAATTCTTCTTCATTCTTAACTTGCTGTTTATATGGGCAGGAGATCCTGTGTGAGAACACACCTTGTACATAATCCCGTTTTTGACAGTACATGCTAAGGGGTTCCTTCCCTTTCAGTGCGAGATAGTCTGAGACACTGAAGCGCTGCTATCCCTACTACTACTTATATTTTGATGAGATGCGTGTTATTTGCTATGAAGGATTCCGGTAATGAAAACTTATTCTTTTGTTGATATTCGTGTCGCTCAAAATTTGCTATCTTCTCAGAATACTATTTCATAAATGCGACTAACAGGAAGCCCCTTGACTTTGGGCCTGTTGGTATCACGGTCGGTGTGCTGTGTGACCTGCTTTGAACTCCAATGGAGCTCATAACCGACTTGGTGGGGCTGTAGTTGCTTCTGGCTCGACGTCGCCAGAAAATCAGAAATTGCGCTTTGCATCAGAAAATCAGTTCCTTTCACAGAAATTGATCTTCATGGTGTCTCTTCATTCCAAGTAGATATGGCAGAGTCTAGAGTTCAGATTTTCTACTCACTGTACCCTGACTGTAAAATAAAGCAGTGTATTTGAAACTTTACACGCTAGACCTAAGGATTCAGCTGCCCATTACTTTCTTTTGAACTCTTTTGAACAATTTTGTTTGAAGCTTAAATTTTTCAACTCCACTGTGTTCGTACAATTGTCGAACAGCTTCGTGGTAAAGTCCAAGTTATGGCTGAACTGCTTGTATTTATTTGTTCATGATTCAAATGGTGCCAAACGTATTCTATTTCGTGAATTAATTAACATTTTTTTAACTTGAAAATTTTATATTTTATTGAACAAGTGACCTGTTCGAAGTATTTTTATGATTCCTTAACAAATTTTACTTGGAAATGTTAATATACAACATGAAGCGCTCAGTCTTAATGTCTCACAACCGGGTGTGTGACTCCCGAACTATTCGTACTCTATGTGAGTATTCTGGCGGTAGGGTACATCATTTTCAAGGTCAAGCGTGGTCCCAGCTTTGCTCAACAGTTGCTAACCCAACTTGCTATTTCTGAGTGGTTCAGTTCAGTGCTGCTCCAAGTGTGATGAGGCGAAGGTTGCGTGTTTCCACCTTAGGGTCTCCGAAGGTTTTCCAACTTACCAGCGACGTGTTCGCTAGGATACGCCGGAGAACATTGCATAGTGTAGAATGGTTTGATCGTCGGAGCATACTCGCTTTCGCTGGACCTTGTGTTTGTTTTCTACTTTACATTGTGTTGCTTGTATCTACTACTTTCTACTTTACGTTGTATCTACTTCACATTGTGTGACTGTCGTGTTGGCTGCCGTTGCGGATGGTCGATTGAAGCGTCGCTCCTGAGCCGATTAAGAGTCGAAGTGTACAGTGTGAGAAAGTGTGCTAGTGTATGCATTGCTTGTGAAGTGAAAAGGTTCTTGGTTTCCACTAGGAGAGTGAAAGAAAAGCTCTAGTGCAAAAGTGTTCACCTAAGTGT
Organism: Orchestia grillus; assembly: GCA_014899125.1. NCBI lineage: Eukaryota > Metazoa > Arthropoda > Malacostraca > Amphipoda > Talitridae > Orchestia > Orchestia grillus. The sequence goes on from VOMN01018993.1 coordinate 6,100, forward strand.
ATACTAGTGCAAAGTGCGTATAAGTTTAAGTGTGTACACTTAACAAGCGGATTGAAAACTCTGACAACTCGATTTGCTGAATAACCTCAAAACACATGAACAAGTGTACGTCTTCGAGTATAAACTTGAACATAAATTCAAGAAAGCAAGATCTTGATTGGTATACTGTTCCTTAATCCTTCATCTGCGAGAGAAAATGTAGCTATTCAATAATAACCAGCTAGATCGAATGGAGTTAATAGTTTTATTATAAATTATATTTTATTTAGACTACCACAGTTTCATACTCGAGTAAAACTCACGAGAAATCAGCTGAATCCAAATACTGCAAACCGAAGGAAAGGTGACTGGCAAAACTGAAGTGGATTGCCAGCTGGACTCGCCCATGGGACTCGCTCGGTAGACAGACGTAATATTGCGACACGAACTCGTTCCTAACGTGCCGTTATGCTTCAAATCTGTGGCTTACCTCTCAGAGCTTGACAATTCTCATTGTGGTGTTCCATTTTTCAGGTATTCTTATAACTACTTTCTCTTAAAGTATCTTCAAACTAAGCATGGCCAGCACGGAAGCCAATCGAAACCCTCTCATCAAATACACCCAGGTTAGTTCTCATTTTGAATCTCTGTTACTGCTTGGAGTTATATATTTCGCCTGGCAATGTTTTGTAACAACTTCCAATGTATTAATTACGCTCTCCGGACAAAAAATCAGTTAGCTATTGTTTTTCGAGGGTCTATAATGAAGAAGTGTGTGTCATGTTCTGGGACTGTTTCAACTACACAGAAGTGGTTCCTTGAGTTAAGGTAACCATCAAACTGAACCAGCGTGGCTACATTGAGCTGCTAGATAACCAAATTTTGCCGTATGCACAATATCTGAATGAATGAAGGCATGCTGCTTTGCCCATCTTTCAGGATGAAAACTGCCGGGTGTATTGGGCTAGAACTGTCATTAATTAGTAAGACAGTCATTCAGGATATGTCAAGCATTTAGATTAGCCAGCTAAGTTCCCAGACATTAATCCGATAGAAAATTGTGGGACCATCTAGAACAACAAGTTAGACGTCAAGAAGATCGTTCACGTTCTGTATCTCCATTACGAGATCAATTAATGCTAGAATTATTTAAAATCTACCAGGTGTACATTAGGACACTTGTAGACTCAATGCCGTGTATAATTGCCGCCATAATTCTGGCTCGTGGAGGTACTACACCATTTTAGTAGCAGGCGCCTAATTATTTCTCTGGGGGGGCTTAGTTCACTATTAACTGAGTCTAGCTGCATTGAAAGAATCTTTATAAATTCGAATTACCGATGGGTTTTCAATGCCTCACAACTACTGGCGTGGTGAGGGATGTGAGGAATGTGTGGTTTAAGCTTCCTTTTCCAAGGAAAATACTCCCTGGTGACGTGAAATGCCTCGCCTGACCCGAGGTTCGAACCCTGATCCTCTCGGCTACGAGGCCATCGCGCTATCAGTACGCCCTGGACTCCAAATGTCCGGCCTTTTTTTCAGCTTCGCAATAGTGCAATTTGAAGTCGGTGAACATGTTATAATGAATAGAAGAATTCATGCTATGAGAGGTGAATTTCTGCGACTTGTTCAACGCGAGTATGTTATTTTCCATGTATCTTTCGCAGCTCATTGGGTAACATGTAGCAGTTCTATGCATGCATGTTTAGTTGAAACAAGCGTTGCAATAGTTCCAGACCCTTTTTATAATATTTTTTGTTTCTAAATGTTCAGGAAAAAGAAGCGGTGAGTGCAAGTAATCCTTCTATGCTGAGTGTCACTGTATGTAGGATAGGCATGGAATAGAAACGAGTCGTCTTAGTGAAGTTGTAATGATGACATTTATAAATTACGTTTCGTTTCTGTTTATTTTCAGCGTTTTTTATCACTGATGTTTTTATTTCTGATGTTTATGTTTCTGATATTTTATTTCTGATATTTTTATTTCTGATATTTTTGTTTCCGATATTTTTGTTTCTGATATTTTTATTTCTGATATTTTTATTTCCTTGCAGTTGTTCATTGACAACAAATGGCAGGACAGCTCCGATGGCAGTACCTGTGACGTCATCAACCCCTCCACCGAGGAAGTGATATGCAAAGTTCAAATCGGGAAAATCGTGAGTTGACTGCTCATGCTGAAACTAATCGGATTCAATTAAAATTTCCTCTCTATTTGCCATTTTCCTCATCGTGCGGGAAGTATCCACCATCAAAATATCAGTATAAATGTCAACTCATGAAATTTTCTGTCATTGCAAATTTTGCCAATGCCTGATGTCGACAAACGAGTTTACAATTTAAACAGTCACCGTGCGCCGAGAGCTTGAATTTCTGTTTTGGTACGAAATTCAGATTTGAAAAAATTGTGAAATCCTTATTTTAGCAAAATTAAAAAAAAATTCTTCAGATTTTCTGGGGAAGTGCCAAGGTTTACGGGTCTTAATGCAAATGCTAAAAAGTTTTTTTTTTTACAATAACGCCCTAGCTTTATCTTTCATACTCGAGATGTAAGCGAAGATGAGCCTGAGTTCTCTCGCACAACAACCACTGAGCCGAAGAACCCTCGGTTAAATTTTTGCTGCAGGGCTGATTGCTCTCGTAGATTTACACCTGCCGTCTTACAGTGTAGATTTCATGCTCGAGCTCAAATTATTCGTTGACGTGTATAGATGCGAAATCAAGCGCCAAGAGGAGTTAGGTCAAGGAACTATCACGGGCCAACGGACGTGTATCCATTAGATGTGTTACCACCGTGAAAAGTGAAATGTATACCCGTAGTTTATGCACATAAGTACGAATTTGCACACCGCATGTTGAATAATTCTCCAACGGCCAAGATTTATTTTAATCCTAAAACTTATCGCAGGCTGACGTTGATGCTGCGGTTGCCGCGGCCCGACGAGCCTTCGACCCCGACGCGCCGTGGCGTGTCATGGACGCGTCGCAGCGAGCCAGACTTATTGAGAAGGTAAGACTCGACAGAAATTAGCAGTGTCAGCCAACGGTGGGCGGGTCCCGCTGTGAGATTTGTGTTTTTGAGAACTGTTAAAACGATGAAATCCGATGGAGAATAATAACAAAGACGTGATGTAACCAGCTTTAATGTGATACTTTATATGCATTTGTATGCTAATGTGACCTGCAACTGTTCTGAAACTCGTTGTAGTGAGGCTCGTAGCAAAAATCCTTCATTAATTTATAGTGTATTTCCTAGTTACTCTCAAGAAGATATGATTAAAACAAAAAGTTGGATCTTGCACTTTTCTATTAACTAAAATATTAAACACTATTAACTAAAAAACCAACCATTTATCAGGTTGGGGAATGAAAGTATTATCGTATTTTAAGGTTTACTCAGTGTTCGGGTAGTGTTCGGGTTTACTCAGTGTTCAGAGTGTACCACCATAGCTGTGGTACTAATGCACCGCAAATGGTACAAACTATGACAAAAAATGTTAAAACTCAAAAAAACGACTTTTTCAAGAATAAGAAAAATTCAAACATCTGTCGTTTTCGAGATATCGAGACGTACAGTACGGATGTGTCTAGACCGTACTTTTCCCAACGGATGAATGGGTGACTTTGGGCCAGTACCATGGCCAGCGAGGTCTCCAGGTTTGATCCCTTTGAACTTCTACCTCGGGGGTCACGTGAACAGTTTAATTTATGAAACCCCAGTGCAGACAGAAATCGGCCTTGTTGAAAGGATAGCCGATTCTACTGGACTCATCGTGGATGATCCATGAGTGTTCTAACGTGTCCGGGAATCGCTTCGGTGTAGGTACCAGACTTGCATTGACGTAGCGGGCAGATATTTTGAATAATCATTGCAATTAGATTTCCGTAATGAAGTTCATGTGTTTAAATGAACTTCTATCACATACAGCTCTAGTTCTGCCCCACCATAGCTAGATAGACCCTACTCAACTTTGTGCTTTGATATCTCGAAAACGAAGGTTTAGATTTTTACTTATTCTTGAGAAAGCCGTTTTTTGGGGGTTTTCATAACTTCTGTTAAAATTCGCCCAATTATTTTTCGAATGCCCTGTATAGCACATGAGTTTAAGCTCCGTGAAAAGCTCTGGCGTTTAACCAGACAGAAGCTTCCACATGAGAATTGGAGTGACTTGTGCTTACCACCGCAATTACTGCAGATATTACTGACAGAAGACAATCCCCACATAAGAAATAATGGCACCTGTGGATTGTAAATTTGTAGTGTTCAATATAACGGACAGTTAAATGCTTCTTACATTCCGTTCATATGATTAAGTTTATTTCAGTTATGTTGTCTGATCGAACGCGACCGCGCGCACCTGGCGAGCCTAGAGACTCTGGACAACGGCAAGCCTTACTCGGACTCCTACGACGAGATGGGCTACACGGTGGACTGCCTCCGGTACTATGCCGGCTGGTGTGATAAAATCCACGGCAACACCGTGCCCTGTGGTGCGTCATTTCAAATTACCCGTGCGGGCACTTCCACATCGTAAATTAATTTGCTTGTCTGCCTAGCAGCCTTACACTACGATGTGTGGTGGCTTCGATCACTTCATTTTTGCTATGTGGCGCAAATTTATCGTCTCCTACGAAAATAGCGCGCCACAGTTGGGGTGTATTTAAATATTATTGTCAGCAAAATATAAATTCCTGAATGGGGTCTGAAGAAATGTCATATTGTGGAGATATTGGTACGTACGGGTGACCATTTTTAGAGTATCAGAAGAATATTTATTTATTGCATATATGAAAGGCTTGATGCACACTAACGATGTACTAAAGTAGATAGGCAAAGTTCTAAACTACTTCATTCAAAGACATTCTCTCTAGGTTGACTTTCTCCTCTGGGAAAACTGTTCTGGCTTCTAAAGATGCGATGAACGCAAAGGAAGTGCGCTCGAAATTTTATCATCTGTCACACAAGAAGTGTGGCAATAATTTCATTTCACTGGAGACGAGACACTTTTTTGACAGAATCTTCAGGCTCTGAACAGTGTACGAGTAATATTCTCAGCGTTAGGTTTCACCGTAACTGGAGTTGGATGAACTTGTGCTTCACTGAGTTGACTTCAAATTGCTTGTATGCAATAGAGTATGTCGAATTACTGTAGAAGTTTTATTACAACAAAAATTATAAAGTATTATTCTTCTGTAATTTCATGGTTTTCCCTTGAAGTGTCTTCCATGTTAGCGTGAATAACGTGTATGTTCAAAGCCATTCTGATTCCAACTTTCAGCCGCTCCATAAGTGTACAAATAAGATTATGCAACAATAACTCTACATATTCGAGTTTCAATGAAAATGTACCTCATATTTCTGCTAGTAATAGATATCACACTTCTCGCATGTATACAAGCCAAGTATTAGACGTGGATCAATCCTGCTTGTGTTTGCAGATGGCGAATTCATGTGCATGACGCGTCGCGAGCCAGTGGGTGTTGTGGGTCAGATCATCCCGTGGAACTACCCTCTCATGATGGTTGCCTGGAAGTTTGGGCCAGCCCTCGCTGCCGGCTGCACTATCGTGCTCAAGCCTAGCGAACTGACGCCCCTCACTGCCCTGTACACCGCCAGTCTCTTTCAGGAGGCGGGCTTTCCTCCTGGTGTTGTGAACGTGGTTGTTGGCTACGGTGTTGGCGTGGGCACGGCCATTACTAACCACCCTGACATTGATAAGGTTCGGCAATATTCTATGTGTTCACGGTATTATAATTTAATGGTACTAATGTAAACTCAATAAATTGGTCAAGTCTTTGAATTAGATTGTAGAATGAGACTCCATTTATGATACGTTTATTGTAATGATAATTTATTTTTCGATATTGACTTCATTAGTTCAAGCGTCACTCCCTCCTACAGATCGAGACCGTTTTTCTAAAAAGCCATTTCGTTATAAAAATTTGAATAAAAATTCTACGTTACTGTTGCTGTTGAAGGCGCTTGTTTTGCTGGGGTAGTCACACCCAAAACACGCATTGCTGCATTTCCAAATGTGAATGATGACGAGAATTTTACTGATTTATGGAAGGAAAAGAATTTTACGATAATATTCTTTTTTCATGGAGGGGCTCATGTCTTTTTGTTATAAGGTAGAATAATCTTACCCACTTCTTTTATGCAACCTTGCATGGATGTATCGTTATGCTGACTCGCGGGTAAAGACTAAAGACTTACTCTAGAAAAAATATAGATTGATTCTAATTTTCCATTATTACATGAATTTTCAATGATCATATGAAAAAATGCGAATAATAAAAATACTAAAATTCTCCACACTTGGAAACTCATTAGTTTACTTTTCACTAACGATTCCGTGTACCTCTGAGGAGACGCTACGAATTTAATGGCACCCTTTTAGTGAAAGCAGTAACTGCCTAGTCCCTCATACTACAAAGGACTGAATCGTTGACGTTCAGGTGGCGTTCACGGGCTCGACTGCTGTGGGGAGAGAGGTGATGAAGAACGCGGCGCTCAGCAACCTCAAGCGCTGCACGTTCGAGCTCGGCGGCAAAAGCCCGCTGGTGGTGTGTGAAGACTGCCACGACCGTGAGTGTTGACTGGTGTGTGAAGACTGCCACGACCGTGAGTGTTGACTGGCGTGGGGCACTGTCACGATAGGGTTGAATGCCAGAATGCCTCGTAGTACTATCACAACATGGATTGTTGGCAATAAATTGGGACTTGCACGATAAAGTGTTCAGTCAATTGGCGCTGTCAATTTAAAGTGTCGAGTCAATTGGCGCTCTCACGGTAGATTGTGGAGAGTCGCGTGACATGGTCACGGCAGTGAGTGTCGCATTTATTTTTAAAGCGTAAATCCATCTGTCTCATTAAAAGCATGTTCAATTTTCTGTTCTCATTGCGTGCTTGTTGAAACCAGCATTGTAATTAAATGTAATTGCTGTACATCATACAGTGATTACGGTGGGTCGATTAGATATCGAAGTTCGTGAGGTACTTACGTAAGTGGGTTCAGGTGCCGTACTGGGCCAAAAATTGAGCTCTCCTATTCCTCGAAACATATAGAAAACTTACAACTATTATGTTGTTGCACATCTTCCATAGGGTCAGGCAAAATGATCTGACGCATTTTTAGGTTTAATAAAAAGCAAATGAAGTAAAGAAATAGAAAAGTGTTTTTATTTTTGAAAATTATATATAATGCCATTTTGTTTCATTATGTTTTAAAAATTAGATCAGACAAGTTGTTCAATAGATCAAGGGCGATTAATGTATACCTGTAAACAAAAGGGCATTATATGTAATTTTCTAAAATAGAAACATTTCTTTGTTTCTTTACTTTATTTGCCTTTTATTTAAGCTACAAATGTGTCAGATCATTTTGCCTGACCCTGTATAATAATACCTAGTATCTACCCATAGGCAGACAGGTCGCGTATAGGTGTAAGATTTTTGTGTAAACTGGCATGGTTCTGAGCTGCTAGGAGATAATAATAATTGGTCATTTCGACTGTTGAGAACATGAATATCACGATATTTAAAATAGCTCGGAAAAGTAGCAATATTTGATTCTAAATAGAAAAATTTACTGTTTTCCATTACACTTGAGACAATTAAAATTCTAACTTCAATTTCATATTCACACAGGACTAGAATTGGTTATGCCCACGGAATTAGTAATACTTGTAACGATATTCGGTTTACTTTTGTTGTAATCTTTGAAGCTCTGTGGATGCGTTGTGCCGTGGTCCCTTGAAAAAAGAACCTTTATTAATTCCAATACGTTTTATCGTTCGGTTTTCAATGCCTTGCAACTACGGGCGTATGAGGGATGTGAGGTTTAAGCTTTCTTTTCTAAGGGAGTTACTTCGTGGTTACGTGAAAATCAGTGCCTGAGCCAAGAGTCGAACCCTTACTTCCCAGCTACGAGGCTATCACGCTAACCATTACGCCATGGAGCAAAAAACTATATCGTATCCGACCGAAGCTGATGTAGAGTTAATATTTTTGACTTGAAGTTTTGTTTTCTTTTAATGGCTCTCTTCTTGACAATTCCTTCTAATATCTGTCAATTACGCATTTTTTGTGTGTAGTTTGCAATTGGCTCAATTAATCACTCCTAATTGCTCGTAACTCTTTTTCGTGGTAAATCTACAATTTTGAAGAAATAATTTGATTTAACCACTCTTTAATTTACCTCGACTCTTTTGTATACTCTAGATCCATTATTTCAAGTAAATATTTGATTTAATTTTGTCAAGTAAGAGTTAAGTTCATTTTATGGAAAGATATTTAAATGTACACTGCCTAAAAATCATTGTAAAAGAATGATAAATTTTAGCAAGGGTGATCCACATTTATAACTCATGACTATCATATAGCAATTTACAATGAATAATTGCTTCAGACCCATAATTTACCTGGATCCCTTAGTTTATCTTATCAATATCGTCATTTTCGTTCAATAGTTCGCTCATATTCGATGACGGACAACGGTTCCACATAATACTTGATGTTTGCGCATCCATGTAGCTGAGCGTGTCACTAACTATTACAGTTGACGAGGCTGTAGAGATCAGTCACGGTGCGATCTTCAACAACCACGGCCAGAACTGCTGCGCGGGCTCTCGCACTTACGTGCACGAGTCCATCTACGACGAGTTCGTGAAGAAGGCCGTGTCCATGGCCACGAAGCGCGTGCTGGGAGACCCGTTCAAGGAGGGCACGCAGCAGGGACCTCAAGTAAGGCTGTTTCTTATTGCGTAGGGTGAGACGTGAGTATATGATTGCGAGTCATGGGTGTGGGTGCAAGGCGTGGGTGTCGGTATGAGATATGGGAGTGGGTGTGAAACTGCATCAAAAGGCCACTGCAACTTCGGTTGAAAAATTAGGGAATCACTATTCTATTGATGTGTTATTTGACTGAATATTTTCCTCCATTCAGCTCTTTTTAAATGAATAGGTTGTTGTCAGTATGCACAATGTAGTGAGTTCTGGTCTCTAAGCTTGATCTAAAAATGTAAATCTTCACAATTTTTACTTAGTAGTTACATTTTTTGTATGGCGCGAATCGCCACGCCACTTTTGGTGTCAGAATTAAAAATCATGATCAATAAAGACGATGTTTCTAAGAGACAGCCTTCGGGCTCATGTCATTCGAAGAGATTCGTGCGTATGTGAAATAGTTCATAAGCGAGTGTTGTCGTATTTCAAATGATGAGGGTTATAGAGCTTGATAGAGATTAACGAGTATGTTTAACATTCAACTGCTGATTCAAAAGCAAATAGAGCGTCAGTATTTCTCGAGCCATTAGCAGTAGTCAGATGTCACTAATTCTCAGCTCAGAGTCGGAAAGCATGTCGCGCCTTTTCCTTTGCAGTTTAGTTATTCAGCATTGGGTTGCTTTTCTTTTTCTTCATTTCCCACGCGTGAGTAGTTTTCGTTCAAGCTACATCCTTCACGTTCTTGTGATGACTATAATAGATACCCATATTTTCACCCCATATATCTTTTTTTTTGTCTCTGTTGATCTCGTTACAGTAGTTTGTTAAAATAATGCAATTTTTTTCAGAATAAATATATGTGTTGATGACTAAAATTGACATGAACTGCAGTACTAAATTTTTGGATTATTAATGGTTTCTTATTCGAGTGTTGACATTTTCAATGTTTTTTTTTTAGGTGAGCCAGAATCAAATGATCAGAATTTTGAAGTACATTGAATCGGGTGTGAAGGAGGGAGCCAAGGTGCAATGTGGGGGTAGCAGGTGGGGAGAAAAAGGATACTTCGTCGCCCCCACCGTCTTCAGTGACGTCACTGATGATATGATCATCGCCAGAGAAGAGGTACGTTGAACTTCATTCATCATTTCTGAAACTTCGTTCCGCGCGTGTAAGGTTTTGAAAATTTTGAAGTATTTGTGCGGCGTTATAAAAAATGTAGAAAACAGCATTGTATAACTTCCAAGTATTCAACAAGCTTGCTGTCAGTTACCAGGTAAACTATAATGATTCACAATCTACGGCTATCAACCGAGAGAGATTGATTTTCGATGTAAATATATTAAAGACTTACCGCTTCTTGTTGGCTAAATAGAATTTCTGAGCTCTGCGTTTAGAGAAGGCTGTGACCGATCCTTGCGCTAGTCTATTTGTCACCTTGGAAAATTTGCTTATTATGGTGGTATTCCACGGTACTAAACTGAATCAGTAATGGTTGTTGCTGAATTCTGGTGTGTTTCAATGTGTGACATTTGAACAGGTTTTCCATTCCGTTCTTTATGGGATGGGCAGTGGATCGTACAACAGATGTAAAAGGGTGTTCATAAAGTCTCTTTTAGAGTTGTCTCTTCAACCAACCACAAATGGCACTTCACTCAAATAAAAAAATAGAGTACATAAATGCAATAGTATTCAAAACTTGAATGATTATAATCACAATCTAAGTGTGCAATGAAAAAAGTTAATTAAATTGATATATTGTATCACTAGCCTTTGTAATTCAATTTTTAAACTGAAAGGAGACTGCGAACTGTTCCACTACAACAAGGTTGCTCATCCATGGGTGTTGGCACCTTCCTGGAATTTTAATAGCGAACGAGCAGAAAGTATATTAAATTGTTGTGTTGCTTCACCAAACTCGATCTCGCCAGATCTTCGGACCCGTTCAATCCATCTTGAAATACTCGTCGTTCGACGAGGTCATCAAGCGCGCCAACGATTCGAACTACGGCCTGGCGTCTGGGATCATCACCAAAGACATCACGAAGGCGCTGTACTTTTCGAAGAGGATCCAAGCGGGCAGTGTTTGGTGAGTGTGAAATGCTAGTTTTAAACATATAGTCTTTCTTGAATTAAGTTTGCTGGTCTCAACTTGAGCCTTTAGATTAAATGGATTCTATTCTCCTCTTCCTTCTTCAATCGAGAATCTATTTTATTTCATTCAAATTTATCCCTATCATTTTTTCGTTGAACTAAGACTAGAGCCTCTTTTCCATCTTAGCTCTAGCTGGGCCTTAGGAATTTCTATCTTTCTTGACAACTTTACTTCTTTCCATTTTCATGCTTTCTTCGCTGATTATTCTTTATCTTTTCTTTCTCTTCTTTCTTAACTTACCGTTTCCATGCACGTTTTTCTCAAGTCAATGCTTAACGGTTCCTTCTTTTTGTTCTCTTAAGGTTGCGTTTCAAGGAGCTATAGAGCTTGAAATTGATAATCCATCAATCTAGAGTCCCTGTTGGACGGCGATATCGGTAGATCAGCGTGAATTCTGAAGTGTGTGAAACACGTGTGGGGGTTATGAAGAATTTCGTTATAATGTTGGTGTAAAGAACCCAGCTAGGTAATATACAAATTAATACTTTCTGATACTGCAGCATGAAAAGCCCATCTGTGTAAAAAAGATACTCCGTTCTTTGAATGATGTAAGAGCAAAAACCTTGGGCAGAAGGTATCTTTTTCCTCAAAAAGTTTTTATTTTATTCAGAAATGGTTCTCTTGTGACCTTTATATGATTCACTTTACTCACTCATTTGTTTCAGATTTTGTACTCAGTTTTGTTTGCTCTTCATTTTTTCTTCAAGATGTATTTATTTTACATTTTATTCTATAGGTTTTCTGCCTACCTTGAGTTTTCATATCATGCTTTTTTCTCGCATATTTATTCTTACCACATTATGGTTAACATAGGTTTCAATTTCAATACAATTATAATTTTTCTCTTGTTTCTTCTTCAAGTTTGTTTCCTTGTTCCCTCACTTTTTGCACCCTCCATGAGCCTTTAATTTAAATATTCTGAACATTTTCATTCCTCCCATTAATTATCCCTAGTATTATAATAGTGAACTTTTAAATGAACAGACCAGCCTTAACCTTTGAAATAAGTAATGTATTCGAACAACGCAGATATCGGCGGACCACTTTTGTTCGTGTACTAGAGTGTAGAGACTGCCTGCGGCGTCTACGGGCGCGTATTACAACTTTTTCTCCTTGCTTCTAAATGAGCTGGAACACTCACTTCATCTGGCAAGGGACGCAGTTGTTAAATGTTATCATCAACGTTGTTCTACTTTCCCCAGATTTGAGATTTTAATTTTGCATTTCTATAAAAACGGAATTGTAGTCTGTCAAGAATAGTTTACATCAAAATTGGGATCATTTCTAATACTGCAATGACATCTACGATCGTAAAAACCATATTATGATACAAATGGGTACTGAATTCGATAAGGTAACCGTTTTCACACATTCTTGAGTTTCAAAAGATGTGTTAGCGTGAGTACGCGTACAGTTTTTATGGACTCCAGTAGAAGGCAAGGTGTATGCTCCCTATCTTTCAAGTTTTGTACACGAACGTATTTTCTAACGACGAACTCGGAAGTAAACGAATAGGTGGTGCAAGTTTTTTTGTATTTAACCTTATTGAAAAGTGAAATTTTAAATATTTAGTATAACCTTTATATCTTCTCCTCATGCGACATATCTGACGCGAATTATAAGTTTTTAATTTATCTATTGGCGGTACTGCTCAATAGTTCATACGTTTTTTGCAAATTTACAGGGTGAATTGCTACGACGTGGCACTGGCACAGACTCCATTTGGCGGCTTCAAGCAGTCGGGTCAAGGCAGGGAACTGTGAGTAACTATTTAGGTTTATAGTGAATTAGATCAATGGTTTTTTGGTATTAAGTTACGTACTCAATGGCTTTGTAAGATCTGAAATAAAAATGTACCTAATTCTTACTGTCATAAAATAAGACGTAATTATCATACCTTTCAGTTATTTAGTTTATTAGTGTACCAGTACTAGGCACGTCACTGAATGACTAATTCAAGTTATGGAGCGAGTCGAAAAAGTACTTGCCGCCTCAGTGGTAATACATTTTAAGGAGTCAAATTAAAGGTGATATTACTGACAGTGAGCTCTAGACTGGTACGGTTACGAGCAACATTTTCATTGTACGCTAAATTTAAGCTTCCACCTGTTTTGTATGGAACATTAGACTTAAAAAATCATGTATGAACTTTTATATCTTTCTTAGAGAGCACGTCAATTCCTACGTGACATTAAGTATAGGTGGCTTGTTCGGACATAGAGTTTATGATATTCAAACCCAGAACTGGAGACCTGTGTGAAGAGTAAATGCGTTAATAAATATTTGCTAGAAAATTATACCACAAAAAATATTGTACAAATTCTATCGAAAATCTACTTTCAGGGGGGAAGCCGGCCTGGACGAATATCTCGAAGATAAAACAATAACAATTAAGGTAAGGCATGTCGACACCGTAATTTAAATAATGTTAATTAAGGAGATCGTTACGTGGAGTTTGTTTCAAATGTTTAAACTTAAAACTTAATTGCAGATAAAAAATGTGAGGATGGTTATATGCCAATCGTATATATTCAAAATAGCTTATGTATGTGTTGTAATTTTTATACGAACTGAAATGAACGATAACAGGAAACCTATGTGTTCTAATATAAAAGATATCAAGACTTACAGGAATTCTTGACTCCCTGTATAGAAGCTCTTCATTTAAAAATAAGCACATGCAACAATAAATTTGCTTTTCTTGTGCAGGTGCCTGCGAAGCTGTAAGCACGCAACCTTTAGACCGGTTACTTCCGTGTCCAATTGATTACTCGAGTAAAGTACGGCGTTAGCGAAGACAACTATCTCTATCCTCTACAAATTGAGACCATATTAAGGGGAAAATGAAAACCAATTTTCAGGTGTAATTATTGGATACTCTGCTCTGTACACTATGATAATCTGAACCTTGGGTTTACTAATCTACCGTGGAAGGACATAGACAAGTTAAGAGTCAGCAGTAAACCATAATGCTCCGATAGTAAGAATGTAACAAGGGGTATTGAAACGGCGTTTAGAAAACACGCAGTACTTCGGCAACGAGAGAAAATGCAAACACAGTACCCCATTCACAACTACTCTACAAGATTTATACTAAAGTTACGCTAACACTACCTTTAACCTTACTGTGAGTTAGTTTACTTTCAAAATAATTATGTACAGGTAATAAATAGGGGGAATAATGGTGAAAATGAAGGATACTTCAATTCACAAAACAAGTCGAAAGCACAGTTGTCCGAGGCACGGACAATTCGGAAACTTTAACACGAAATACGAAAGCAACGCAAGGACTAACAGGTGATCACCCATATTGAACCTCAAACGGATAACAATTTAACATTAACAAAATGACAAACATGACGCGTTGACAAGTCTTGAAAATTCCGTGCACGAACACTAAATATAAGATGTGACTCGACTTTCCAGGACCTGTCCACTTTTAATGAAGAGTTCAGGCCAAGATTACTATTTTCTTCGCATTATAGAGGACGACAAAATTACTTGCCTAAAGCAGTGCTTCGACTAATACAGATCACCTGAATCCTAACGAAATAAAGTTAAAAGAATGGTTATCATAAGTTGTCACAAAGATAACTTTGTTTTTCGTTAGAGTGGTTTATAAGAAAGAACATACCAACTTTCCCATTCCAACAACCAGCGCTCCCAACTTCACTGAAGTTGACTTGAGAAACTCCCTATCCCAGCAGGGGTCGGCAAATACACGATTCACTTCCTTTGGATATACATCCGATAATTTTACTAACCTCCCAATGTGTTAACCCTCTACAGTGCACTAGCCGGAAGAGTTTTGTTGAGACCACTCATCTTCAGTATTGTTATTTATACCTGCAAATTTCAGGGACACACAAAAAAAGCTAAATCGCTACAGGAGCTCAGACTAGCAAATAACCTCGAACCGGCCGTAAGAAGAAACAAAATACCCAAATGACACCTATCTCCTCGAAAATTTCAAAAGAAAAAATTTGTATCTCGCATGCCCAACACCCCTTCAACTGCTTTGACGACAAACCACATTGGATCGCCACGTCTTCAGCCTGTGTTGACGAGCTCCTGCTTATACATAAGACTTGAACTCGAGTTTCTAACAAGTGCCAGTGATGTTAATTTGTACTTTACCCTGTGACTATCCTGTTGGCAGCGCCTCCGTATTGTTCCCGGTGAACTCATCTGCGATATAATAGCGGAAAATGCTTCTTTTTCTAATTGCCCGATCACTTTCAAGGTCAACTAGACTTCCGTGACTCAAAAACCACTCTTTCTTGTGTAGCTGATACATGCTTTACAGGCGAGAAGAAGCATACCCAAATATGTCTAACAAATCCCAGAAAATAGAAAATCCGATAAGACAGGTTTACAAACGATATGTTTGCGAGAAAAAAAATTGGAAACTACTTCAGTAGAAAAATTGCAATCCCTTTTATGCCAAACTCAACATAAACATAGAAAGCTCCACGTTAGCAATTCAGTCAAACTGAGATACATTTAGCCGAAAACGGTCCTTAACAGGTAAACAAAATGTCACGTTCATTACGACAGAAAAAATAGGGAAACAAGAAAGCGTTTCTACTCACCCTAAAACTAAAATAGAATTGAAAAAATACAGCATGATCGGTTAGATTTTAAACCAGATATTCGAAAAGTATGAAAGCAGAAGATCGCAATTAACAAAAAATGTCCAACATTGACAAATTGAAATTGCCAAAAATTCTTTACTTTTCACCGCCACAGATTTCCCAGAAATTCATGTAAAAATGAGAAACAAATTACGCATAACAGTGAAATAATGAAAATTGTAAATTTTCAATCTTCTCTCACCAACACCATACATAAGAAATCTGAGAACAAAGCTTTTTTTAATTCAGCACGGCTAATTTGATACAAAAAATTATTAGCCCTAAAAGTGAGAACGCAAATTTTATAGAAGCTAAAAATGTCATCTGGACTAAAAACGATCAAAATTTTAAAAATACGTTGATGTTTTGCGAAACGAAGTCCACTGAAGCTTTCATTTAATGAATGGGTAAAACAATAACCTAACATGCATGCCAAATATTAATCAATGTCAACATAGTTCAATCAACGAAATAACTACGCAATGTTAAAACTAGTAAAATGGAGCTTCCAATATAAGTGAGTGCTTCAGCTAATTAACCTCAAAAATCATAATATTGTGTACAACCAACGTCGTCGCTGTCTTAGCCAAGTATTTTCCCACTGGTAGTGTTCATCTAAAAGATTCTATAAATATCAAGATGACAAAAGATCGTAGATATAAGTGTGAGCTAGTTTATACAGACGTAAGAAACGAGTATCTTCTAGTTGGGAAATAACAAAGAACAAACTTGCAACAAAGGAGTAGTAATGCTGCCGTAGATGATTCGCTGTAACCTTAAGAAATGTTAACTTCATACGGTGTGCTAATGAGTGCAGATCCCATCAATATATACGAACCCAGATTCAACTTTTTTCGTTAAAGTTATGATAGCCAAAGCCAAACCATATGAAAAAAGTACGAATCGCACTCAAGAGTTAAAATTTTCCCACCATCGTGAGCACCCCTCAAAAAGAAAAGGCAGTGGTATCATTTCGGAGACAGAAATAATTCGAAAGAAAAAGATAATCGCCATTTCACGATGTTGCACAGTACGCTCGTCTCCTTCACAAGATGACAATGAAGAGATATAACTAACTAATAATACTTCAACTTCAACAATCATTGCTGTCACTTTTCTGAATAGAACAAGATACACCACAAAAGTGAGATCATTTCTTTAGGCATACTAACGCAAAATGAAACAGACAACCCCCACCATTTCGTAGTACCCGAACTAATCTATGAAATCTCATTTCCGATGTAACTCTACGTCCACAAAATAACATGAAGTAAAGGGCAATCCTTGATAGCGCAGCTCCCTGGATTGATAGGGAAGACACTGTCCAGCTCACTACTCTTTTTTAGAGAAGAGCAGCACGTCTAATTGATGAAGTAAAAAATGGTAAAAAAAATATTAAAGCGCTCAAATGCAGGTTCCATTAAAACTAATATTATGCACGTTTTTTTTTAAATTAGACATATCTAATCCAATTTTGGCTTAGGTTCAATTAGAAAGAGAATAACATTGACAATAACACAATAGTTAGATCATGTTACACCTACGTGTTTTGAAACAGATTCGCGCAAACTAACAATGATCAGTACCTGAGTTTTGTGGTTTACGAAACATATCCAAAATAAAGTAATATAATACAATTTTTCATCAAATCCTTCCATATGCATAGTAGTATCGCTGAAAGAATATAGCACAAGCATGAGTTAGTAGGGAACTATAGTTAAGAGCTGCCAATAGAAGCAGAAAAGTTTAAAATTAAAGTAATTTGTTTGAATTTAACACGTAGTTACAGATTTCTCAGCTATTAATGCAGAACGGATTTACAAAACAACTACCTGCATAAGCTGTACACATTTATTTATCAGTTGTACTTCATTCCACTCAAACTTTGTCAATATGGAACTATTTTGAAGAGTACATCTAGGGGAAAATCGATTTACACCGACCAATGATTTGTTTTAAGATCTAATGCAATTCCTAAAAAGTGATAAGACATTCACCGTAAAGAAATATCCTCACTGATTAAAGCACTGACATGTCAACAGTTCGAAATTATATCAAAGTCATTCTGATTCCTTGGAGTAATAATAAAATATTTCGAACACAAGCGCAGTGACCAAAGACTACACATAAGAGATTATAGAAACACTTTCAGAAATAATTCGCACTAGTCGGTAGCAAGCCAATTTAGAGATACAAGTCGCTGAAGTTCCTAGTCAGATAATCATATTTGATACATTCAAACCTAATAGCACTTTATGTTATGTTGGCGCTTTACTGATTTCCGCTTAATAATTAAGCCTGTTGTCACCGTGTTAGATTTCAAGAGTCGATATGAGCAAGCTGAATAAATCAATACTAATCGATTTCGGTGAGCGATAGAGGCCTTCAGGCCAAAGTTATCAGCCCATACAGAAAAATTAAATAAACTGATATATCTGGAACACATAATATAAAAATTATAACCGTGCTTCGAACAAGCTCATATGAGAGCTAGAACTGTATTTTGAGCCAAGACCACGCTATAAACATAGAATTTATTGATGACTAAGCAGCCATGGAAGCTCACACTACTCAGAAACTGAATTCAGATGCACTTACGAGCTTTACGCTCAAGTGCTCGAAGATTGGGTACAAACGCAAGGAATAACATTTATACAAGCGCCAAGCGCCCACAGTAAAACAGGACTTGGTAAAAACTTCTTATGCTTAAGTTGGTTAGTAACTAGTTATTTGCTACTCAACTAAACTTCTGCTGCTCTCAACTAAACTTATTTCCTATATAACCCTGCTAGATTGATCCAATTCAGTTGATCCGAAGTTCTAAAATAATAGGAAATATATTCAGAGAAATAACTTAAAATTACATGGTTACTGAGTCTCGAAGTAAATTTCCAAAAACGGATGATGTTCGCAGGTTATAACTTACCAATACCTCAATCATCAATTCACAAGAGCGAAAGTTACAAGGTCGTCGGCTCTAATTCGTAGATGATCCAGAACTCATCATTTCACGATATTAATAGAATAAATTTTACACCTTGAGCAAGCGAGTGTCGTCAGAATAGAAAGCTGTACTCGTTATAATATGCTGGCTCAATTTAACTTGAAGTTTAATAGAGGATCATAGAACATGCAGGTCTAGGTCATCCGACCGGTAACTTCGTGTTCTCCCCTTAACTCGACATTTCAAACACAGTAGAGACATGGTCATGTGAACAACTAATCCATCTTAGATAATTAACTTCAGCTCCCTTTTTTAACGATTTACACTTTGGTACTTTAGAATCTCCTGCAGAGAAGACTTGTAAAATAAAAAAGTTGCTACTCTTGCGACGATTTAACCATACCCAGTCTTGATGAACATTCAATTGAAATGCTTCAAAGAAACATGTTTTCATCGTTCTATTGCATCGTTATAGCGTATTATCAGCCGGGACTCAAAATGATCTGATCAAATATTTAGACATTTTGAAGGATATGATAGATTCAGTAATGGAAGAGTAGCGACTGAAGAGCTCTAATTTTCCTCGTGCGTTCTCTTTATAAGGAATTATGAATTTTTGAAAAAAGAATGAGGAAACCTCCGATGCTTCAAAAATACCGAAGGGGATATCAAAAAAGCCTTTCTATCACTGCAAACAGTTTGGATTGCTGTACTTTGATCCAAGTACGTTGTATCTGTTTAGTAGTGTTGCAACTGGCTGATTTATTTACACGGAAACACTAGCTTTGTGAGCTGCTTGGTAGATAGTGCATTGTCAATGAATGCAATGCAAGGTTCTAAGCCTTCGAACAGAAGAAAGCTTTTTAGCCTAATTTAAAATTGTGAAATACCTTGTCTAATGAAAGGCTCGAAACATTCAACGGACAAATTAACATTGTTTTTGCATTAGGGCTTTAACCACCGTTTCCCTCTCTGTGACCGACGGTAAAACTAGGTCTCAGTTTAAAGTTCATTTCCAGTTTACATGGTAAACCCTTTGCAGTTGAAGTCATATGCATAGCTCGACAATCCCACCAAAACCCGAGGTTCGCCAAGTCCCCAAGATACGCTGAAGGACAAGCCCCTTCCATGCATCCATCTGACGGGACAAGTCAAAAACATAGTAGACAGAACAAAGGCATAAGAAACTGCTACCAAACAGAATAGTAGTCGAATTAAAACAGGCATGAAGAAAATACAGTAGAACTCCTCATATCTGTATTGAGTGTGGGTGGAAGGGATCGGATATTGGAAGTTATGGCAAAGATTAAAATGAACAGAATGAAATGTCTCAAATTTTTTATTTCCTGGAATAAAAATTACTTTTTCAGCAATAATTATATTAATTAAAACTTAAAATTTTTCAATAATTTCGAAATTCCTTTTTCCTCTTATTTTTATTATCTCGTCCACTAACACAAAAATTTGGGTAGAATAAGTATTTAACATTATTAAATATAAACTTCCTAAAAAGTCGAATCGACTAGTATCCCCAATTTTGATCAAATTTACACACATTCTTGTCCGTTTATCTGGGACACAAAAATAGCTAATAAGGATATTGTATGTTCTGGGTATAAGGAGTTCTACTGTCTTATGACTTTAACACGGCAATGTTCTAGAGGGACTCCCGGAATAGATTTTACTACTTAACGGTAATAATGTCACGATATCCAGAACCACCAATACCATTCAAACCGAAGTTTAGTCTAAAACAAGCTGCTGAAATGTTATACAGTAAACTCGACAACCATTGTTAGGCAGTGTACCGACACCTAGGCAGAGTAGCAGTTATCAACCCTTGCCAGCTTTTACTCCTTAAAATTTCAACAGAAATGGTACACATGCAAAGCCTCCTCTTACCGTATCCGATTGAATTGATCACTTGTTAGTGTAAAGCTCCCATCCCCATGAAAAAGCTATATAAAGAGAGCGAAAAAAAGGACCGAGTGCGGGTAATAGCGAACGGGGAATTCATGTAAAAAGTTGTTCGGACACAGGATCACCTGCGCACAGACAGCTAGTTAACAATGAAGAGGAAGAAAAAACGACGATGAATGAGTGAAAATTGAAAAAACCAAAGTAAACACGAAAAAAGTCCCAGAGGCTGTCAATAGCTGAGGTAACCTAACAGTGCCAGTCTGTATAGCGTACAATATAGAGACCTATCCCTATTGCCTATTCGATATCCTCCGTGGGGGTTACCTTATCCAACACGAAAAAAATATACGGAGAGGATTATCGAGCGCGAGATATGAAGAATAATGAAGGAGCCTGCAATGGCATATGCCTTCAGGTAAAATGCCAAACAATCGTGA
Organism: Orchestia grillus; assembly: GCA_014899125.1. NCBI lineage: Eukaryota > Metazoa > Arthropoda > Malacostraca > Amphipoda > Talitridae > Orchestia > Orchestia grillus. The sequence goes on from VOMN01018993.1 coordinate 26,895, forward strand.
TATAATATTTAAATAAACAAACTAGAAAGCATGTAAATGACAATTTAATATGCAGTTATTTATGTATGGTCAGATTGTTAACCTTTATATAAAAACAATGGGACTTTATCCCTTGTTATGCTATCCTGTTGTGTTGTTTTAACATCACAGCACGTAACTCCATAGTGGACTTAAAAGTAAATAATAGATGCCGTTATAAAACGAAGTTAAATATACATCACTCAGTCTCACTGCAACGCGAAATAAAAGCAAAATAACAACACGAGAGGCATCAAACAAAAAGATACACAAGAAAGTAACTGAATTTATAGCAAAACATTTAAAATTGGTCTAAAACGAATTGAATTCTTAAATGTGCAAGAACTATATGCGCTGTATAACTTGAAATTGTGAACAATTTTCGATGGATGAAAGACGGCTTAAATGGTAGCATTTTGTTACCCATTGCGAACGTTTGAAGATCGCGCTTATGAATACAAGGTTTATTTCGGCCATGAAACAAGACGAAGAAGTACAAAACAGACGATTCCACAATGGCTACTATACGAAGTACAAGATGAGTAAATCTAGGAGCCAATCAATAACACTTCACCTACAAAAGACTTTTACGACCATCGCTTGCGACACTCCAACAGATAGCTTGCGACATCTATGATGTATCAAACCTTTAAATTACTTTAAAGAAAATTAAAATTTCTTTCTTTCCATAGGGTTCCCCAATAATGAATTTAATATTATCAAGTGACACGAATGATTATAAAGTACAATTTCAATGAAAAAATTATTACCGAATTTCCATCTCACGATATCGATCGCAATGAACAGACCATATCAACATTCGGCATGCTAACAACGCTCAACGAATAAGCTCCGTATGTGTGCGAGTCAGCCCCTATGTCTCAATATTGACGAGCCCGATGTGATTTGGAAACTTTCAATACTTAGAAAGAACTGTAAGGCGGAAATACGCGCGCATTTGAGGGGCAAGACTACCCAAATTTGCCTTTGTCAACATCGTATTTGGCACTAGGTTGAATCTAATGCCACGGAAATTAACGACACAAAAACGGAGGCACAAGCGCACTGTATAAGACCAAGCCGAAGAAATTGGTCCGTACGTCGACGCATTTTATGCAAAACAAGTGGTTTAAATTAACTCCTACTTTTCATTCAGTCCTCGATGACAAGTTACTAACAACGAATTCCAAACACACGCATAGCGTGAGACAGGATTTTTAATTTCCTTGTCAGTCATCTCAACCCTCGTATTTAGGGTAAGTTGTTCAATTTTAAAAACCCACGTAGCTATTCATTTTTAGAACGAAGTTTGTTAAATAATTCGAAACCATACAAAGTCTCGCACGGGGAGTCTAGATAAGTATAAGCATTATGCATTTATGAAAATGAACCTTGTTCAACCCTTGAGCTATTCACAACTTGATAGCGATACTTTGTAACAATTGTTATGGTCACAGGTTCTGAGACACCTCACCGATTTCGCCCACATAATGCCGTCTTTCTTTGCCAGTTGGTAAATATTCCTCGCTTAACCGACACGACACCTAAATGTTAATTCCTGTACGAGGCGAACTAGTTATAATTCAGTAGTGCATTCAACTGTCAATTACGCTCATATTCTATTAGAGTCCACCAACAAGAAATTAACATTTAGTAATGAATTCAGTGGCATTTTAAAAACGAATTCAGAAGAACTGAGTCCGTTTCACTTCATCTTCAATATAAGAGTAGATCGCCTTCACGAGCCGACAACGGTAATGGACCACGAGGATGTTGCCCAAGAAAGTTGCGCAGGTAACCAACCACAAAGAAAGTATTCCTTTCCAGCAAAAATGCGTAAACAGCTCAATAAACTACCTACAATGCTACGGAACTGAGAAATTCCACCTTGAAAATAAAAAGCGATTCTTACTGTATTAGAGAAAAGCACAAGATTTTTCCGATGGCATAAACATGATCTCTTTGGTGGGAGTAAATTTTGAATAACATATCGTCTCTTGTGAGAAATGTTAATCTTGACTGAAATTTTAAGCTGACAAGTACAGTGCACTACTAGTCTGAGACCGATAGCGCTTAAAGAAAGATTTAGAATATAACAATCCTCAAGTATAATGACGCTTTGTTCACTAATGAGACAAAAGCCCAAGAGCACAAAACTCAAATAATAATCACACAAGTTTGCGCTTCTGAGAAGGTTGCTTATACCTCATTAGCTTTCAAGAACCAGTATTTCACCAAGTACGCCACACAAAATACTTATTCTTCAGTAAAAACCCCAACCAACTTGGAGCAGTCTATGGCTTGGAGTTCTTCATCATGATGAGAGTGAGTGATAGGATTTAAATAAATATAATCCTTAGATTAACATGAAGGATACACTAAGCCAACATACATTTGTGTTTTCAGCAGCGTGCAAATGGGGTATACACTCTAAAAAGAGGAGAGCACAAACAACTAAAATAATGCAATACTAAATACAAACACCATGCCAAGTTTTACATCTTACCAAAGCAGAACGTGGGATACTGCCATAAATGCTCATCCTGCAACTGCATTCGAGCAACAACCACAACGTGCTTTACTCATCTGCGCCATCATCATATTCCTCTTCTTCCTCGTCTTGACTTACTTCCTCAACTTCATCATCGTCATCGTATCCACGGCCTGCTTCGTTATCGCTTCCGTCATCTTCCTCGGAGTCTTCCTCATCTACATCATCACCTACTCCATCGCCTTCTTCCTCACTGCCAACAACGACGCCATCATTTTCTTCGTCGTCATCAACATCCTCACCATTTCTATTTTCGTCCTCTTCATCCTCATCATCATTATTATTATCATTATCATCATCTTCCTCCTCGTCCTCATCATCATCACCGTCATCATCCTCCTCTTCCTCTTCACCGTCTTCATTTTGATTACTAACCCTCACTTCATTGCCTTCATCTTCATCTTCCTCATCATCAACAGCGTCATCGTCTTCACTGTCACGCCCACCATCGCCATCTTCAGTATCAATACCATCATCGTCACTCCTCACACCTTCTTCGTCATCTTCTTCATCAAGCACTTGCTCTTCTACAACTTTTTCGTGCTCACGATGTCTGGACTTGGGAATTTCGGGCCTGGAGAAGTCACTTCTGCTCTCCTTTACAACGGGGGCCGTTCGCGACGCATTCAGCGCAGCGGTCGACGCAGCCAGAGCCGCGTGTCTAGCGGCGTTCTCAGCACTGTAGGCACGAGTCAAGTGAAACAGTGTCACCACTCCGATACAACGTGTTCAAATTATAATTACGACGAATCATTAACGATCTCATAATTAGAACATCATGAATTATTTGACAGATGTTGGTATACAATTTTATACACAGGGTGCCTCAGAATTAAGGCAGCCAGTTTTGTATATAAAATAACATTTAAAATCAACGTTTCGTTGTAAAATCCAATATGTTGAATGTAGTAATATATCTCTATTTCAGGGGTCTCAAGTTTGAATTAATGCTTTATATAATAGCAGTGAGGACTGAAAGAAGTCGTCACATTCTCAACGTGGCTCGAGGCACGCTCCCAAATTTGGTGTTCACAGATGAGAAAAAATTTGACATCCAGTAAGTTGTAAATCATCAGAACGATCTACCTACAACTTCAGTTAAAAGTAGGATTGTTACGAGAAAAGAAATGTACAGTCTGTCGTGGCTTGGGCGGTTGTGACAGTCACAGGAAGATCTCTGCTTGTTAATGTGCCTTTTGGGGTCAAACTGAAATCAGAACGGTACATTTCTCTTATTTTGGAATCAGAGTTATTGCCACGGGCTAAAGAACACTTTCAGGGTTCACCATGGATTTTCCCAGAAAATTCAGCACCATCACATGACTCCAATGTCACCCAAACCTAGATTCAGATAAACATTTAATATTTAATAAGTAAAAATGTATGGCCAGCAAGGAGCCCCGACCTCAATCCCTCAGACTTTTATATCTGGTCCATTTTAAAGACAAGGGCCTGAGCTACTCACATTTCTCTCGAGTCCCTCACACCATAACTCGAAAAGGAATGGCAAGCAATTCCTCAAGAAGAGATACGTGCCGCCTGTGATACATTAGTACCTAGACTTAAGGCTGTAGTTCGTAATAAGGGTGGTCATATGGAAAAATCTTACACTGCACCATTTACTTCTTATTTACCTCGGAATTTCAAATTTTCAAATCAAAATCGCACTTTACAATTTTCATAAATAAACCAAAAAGTTTGTTGCCTTAATTCTGAAACACCCTGTAGTATAAAATGCAAATATTTCATATATAACACACAAGCTTTTGCACATAATATACGAGATACTATAACATCATTATACACACACAGCAAGCAGACATGCACGTCACTACGATAAAAGGGAAACACGATTATCGTAAATTCAGACAAAAATTATAAACCCAAGGATTACCGACACAAAGACTCCCGAAAAGTTGCTCGTAAGATTAGTGAGCTATGCAATGAGAGAGACGAGTGAAAAGAACAAAACGGTATTGCAACTAAACGGTGCAACCTCAGGGTGTCTCTACAAGACGCGCGTAGTCCTAAGCTGAAACACGCAAGTTAAAAAAAAACTCAAAATGTTAGATACCGAGTGTTGTTTATGAAAATTTCTTAATTTTACTTTTGAACTAGTTTTTACGGCTTTAGCTTTTACATATTCTAAGAAAATCCTATTGCTTGAAAAATTTATTGAAAAAACTCCAGTTCCAATTTATCGCTCATTGCATTCTGTATCGCTCATGATTTTATACGATAGCATTCTTTCCAATTTAAATCCCACTTCACACATAATTCAATCACACCTCATATCTATCATAACCTAACAATGAACGTGTTGAGAATGGCAAATTACCTCTATACCACTTCTCTACCAGGAAATGGTAGCCTATCACAAATATAAGAGTAAATCTTTCGAGAGACAAAAAAAAGTAGTCTAACCAATTAGGGTGAGAGGCCCCAACCATGCACACCGATGAGTCCATCACAACACAATCTCAATGCAACCCCATGAGGGTGTGAGGACTTCACCATCTACACTCATAAATTAAAGGAGTTCAGACGCTCATCTATCGCTGATCACACACAACGCACAGAGTAACTTACTGCATTCTCCTGACATAGCCGAATTAGATATATTTCCGATATTAAAACTGTGGCGTATTCAGTTGAATTCACTAGAACTTCCCCAACTGTGACTATATGGATTTCTATGCCAACACAACGTAAGACAACTTGACCTCACTCGGTCAAGTTCAACCTAATTTTTAGGTTACCTCAATTCTACTTAAGAGTCTTCCTTTAGCCCAGTTTAGTTGCTTCACTTTTATTCAAGTTAGGATGATGCATGTACACCCGTTAACTTGACATCAGATTCTTAAACTCAAAACCAATGGTTATTAATTTACAACTTTACTCTTTGTGCAATTCATCTACAATTTTCGCAAGCCTAGCTTTATATTAGGCATTCCATAACTCAAGACTGGCCTAAACGGAGCACAGCACCATGCTCCTCCACCCATTTCCTGTCAGCGGGACTCACCGGTGGATCATTTTACCTGTAGCAAGAAAATCATGCGACGAAACTAGTCAAATTTGACTGACCTTTTCTTGAGCTTGGCCTCGCTCCTCTTGGCGAGGGCAGCGAGTGCAGCCTTGCTGAGGAACTGGCCGGTGCGGCTGCGGGGTTTGTTGATGGTCTGCTGGCGGCGCTTTTCTGACGTCTCCGCACGCCGTGCCTCCACTTGGGCTGAGTCGCGTGAGCTGCCCCCGCTATTGCTGTGGCTGCTGCTGCGGGCGCTCTGGAGTGGGTAATATAAGTTCACTGGCAGGCAACATTTCAGCATAGGACATTATTAGGCATTAAAGTAAAATGTTTAGCAGCGAATACATTACTGAGCACCAAAATACAATATTAAACATCGAAAGCTAATAGTGAGACCTAACTAAAACATCACTTAACAAAATACATCATGCATCAAAATACAGCCTCGAGTGAAATTAAATAATTCCCTATTCCTGTGAAACTTTACTGATGGCGTAAAACGACATGGTCCATCTCTGCTCGATGAGCATTTTGAATCTTGCCTATTCATAAGCCCGAGTTCGAACCACCACATCATCGGTCAAATTACAAGAGGTCAGAGTTAGAAGGTAAAGCTCGGCTTAGCTCAGCTTACCTGCTCCTTAGCTGCTGTCTTGGCGTTTTTCTCGCACTCAGAACACTTCCAGTCCTTCCTGTAAGGACGACAAAAGTAATAAATAAACCGTTAAGAAATTCAAATTATTTAGTAAAAATACAGTGATGCAGAGTTGTAGGGATGAGAATCATAAGAATAGGATGATAAATCATATAAAATAAGGAATAAACGAATTGAAACTAAGTGAGACATGTGTGCTAAATAGATATCAAAGCATGGATAAATGTTTGAATGAATGAACGAATGATATGGAAGAAGTATTGCAAGTAAGATACATGGCCACCGTGATGCAATAGAGAAACGTGGAGAATAATAGGAGAATACATGTGGGCAGTTACTCCTAGGCACAATAATTATTGTTCTTCCTTAAACTTTACATGCTCCGTTTCATGAAGTTCGGGTACGACGGAGAACCGTCACATGACGCTGGCGGGGTTCAAAAGTGAAAGGTGTCAGTTTCGGCAGTCAAAGTGAACGATATCGTGTTCTAACAATGAACGACATCGTATTCTTAGAAAATATCAGGCAAAGATGCACAACCGTACCAGTGTTCTAGCGACTATATAAACGATTTGACTTCTTTTTGATTCTTTTCCTGCTTGAAATGAAACCTCCTTGAAATAGTATCTCTGTGACTGGGAACTAGTTCTTTAGTTGATGCATGAAGGTTCTGACGCGTCAGGAGCCACTCCTCCAAATATGGCTGATAGAACCAAAACACATTCAAATTTTACTGTAATTCAAGCTCGTGTTATCCTTATTATTAGTCCTACCATTATTGTGGTATTTGAATGCGCATATAAGGCTCCGGTAAACACAATACCGACAATTTCACGCTCATTTTACTGTTTGAATGCGCTCGTAAGGCTCTACATCAACACAACGCCAACAACCAACTCTGCAGGAGTGAGTGCAGCATTCAAACAACACGACTTTAAGTGTAGCACACCAAGGCTCACCTGGCCCGCGTTAGAGGAGGAGGATTGTGACATTCCGAATGGTAGGCGGCGTTACACACGCAGCAGAATATGAGACCCAATCGTCCGTAACACACGCAACACTCGGGCTCAGACACGGGCGTTTCCAGCACCAGAGATCTGTTGCTACGGCTCTTGCTGCTACTGCTGCTGCGGCTCTTGTCATCGTCGTCATGGTGGTCGACGTCGACACCACGCGCTCCACTCTGACGGGCATAGCAGAGTATTGAGGACCATACAGTATGCGAATTGGCGTTGACATTTAAAAAATGACTTGATAAATCTCCCCAGTACTTTCGGTGAATTTCAATTCATTTACCTAACTTAGCCATTGTATTAGAGAACGGAGTAATTTCACTTGAATGGTTCCCAGGTCATTTGAGAGAATTTCCAACCTGACCTCAGGCTACCTCAATATCAACGAATTAATAGAAAAAACATTTTCACACATATTCAAAAAATCATTGCCCAAGAGAAGGCTTGATAGATTCACATTTGAAGGTATCGGTGCAATGAAGCGAGTACTTATTCAAGACAAAGAGTTCAGCAATGACTGAGTGCGCACTATTTTTAAAATGTCATCACGTTAGAACCAATAAAGTAGCAATATACTCATTAATCGGCGTCGGCAACGATAGGCACTTTTGGCATGAATCGGCATCGGGGCACGATAAAAACTTCCGATGCCGATTTTCACTCTACTTGAAATACGCAATGTTATTGAGAACAAACGTGGCATTGATTAGATATTAGCATGCAAGATACTCAAAGCTTATTAACGCTAGTTTGTAAGTACGTGTTCGAGAGAAATTTGACAGTAATTCAATCCTATATTGTTCCAGATTTGTTGGATATTAATTAACCATACTACGCGTCATTTCGAAGTGTGTTTCTAGTCCGCGCATACACGTAATGGTTGCTATTATAGAATGGACGACTGGAAACCACCTGGAAATCGAAAGAGAATAACCTGCACTATGATTGTCTGCGTAGGGCATAAAAATAATAAAATTATTGATGCTACTCAGTGCTTCTTGAAAACTGTAAAACAATCCGGCATGGATTGGAGAATTTCAATGAAGACTACGAGACTGTGACATTCTGATTGCGTTTATACGGTAGAATTAATCGAAAATCTGTACATAAAAGTGCTGGAGGAGCCTGGAATATGGATGCGGTCGTTGACACGTGAATTTGACGTTTTGCCCTCTACCATGAAACTGTCACCCAATGAAGACCTTCGCTACTACTCATACAAGCGTCGTAGAGATCAACCACTCACAGGTCACAGGAAAAGGCGTGAGAAAATCGTCTGACAAAGCCAAAGAAACTTCTGAGTCAAGTGAAACATACATCATGCTGAACCAAACAATATGGTTCTTTTTCGATGAGAAATGTCAGAATCAAAAACATAACACTCAGAATTACAGACGGTTTGCTTCCAGTCCANAAGCCAAATTTCCTCAACATGTGGTTTTCAGGTGCGCCTCCTGCGAGCGTAATGTGCTGCTTCCATACTTTTTCAAAGAGGGTCTCAGGTTCATCTCAGACGGCTATGTGAAGTTGTTAAACACTGTAGCCAAGTCCTGGATAACAAGGATTGCCAATGGTAGACCATATGTATGGCAGCAGGATACGTCTCCCTGCCACACTTCCAGCTAAAATGAAAAATGGTTGTCGGAGAATTTTTTACAACGCCTTTTTTGGTCGGAGATTTTTTTTTTACCGATGTTTGGTCCCCTAACTTCCCAAATCTGAACCCAAAAAACTACTATGTATGAGGCACGGTCGAGAAAGATACCAATCTCCGCGCCAGTAACACCAAAGCCCAACTTATAGATAGAATTAAGCCAGATTTTCAGACCCTTCCCACATAAACTGTATCAGCTTGCACCAGACCACGGAATCCGATCCAGGTTGTGATCGAAGCTAATGGTAGAGCTTTCGAGTGAAATTTCTTCTTAATATTGAAATATCCGAGCAGGCAAAATTCATTTTCAGTTAATTTTAATATGAAGCTGTCAAATATTTTTCTGTTGTCCTGAAGAAACTCGCATGCATTCCGAACACCCTAAATATATTTTGTTACATATATTTTTTATACTTCTTATCATGTTTATCACTATTAATTGAAACCGTTCATTAACATTTTATGCTACATAAGTCAAATATATAAGCACATACGCGTAAGTTTACGAATAAACGAATTTGTTGTTGAAGAAATAATATTTTCAAACTTCGAGCAGCAAACAAGATCAATCGGCCATTCTGGAGCATATAAGCGCAGCTTGTTCGCGCTCACTCAAGTCCTGGCATTGCTGCTCAGGCAGCCCAGTGACAAGCTGACGGTACCACGCATCAACTTAACAGTTGACATAATAGCGAATTGTGGTGTCATTTCCTCTAAGTATTAATATTATTAAAAATTATGAGCATTAAACTGCATACTGTCTGAAATGGAAGGATTTCCTCTTTTGTAGCATTGGGGTATTCTCTAATGAAAACTGGCCTATACACATTTCATTTCTTTCAATATTAGAATAATTAGAAAACCTCATCAAAGACAGCAGCTTCATATAAAAATGGGTTAATATGCTTCATGGTAATAATCATCTATCAGTTGAATCGATAAAAAACGGTTAATTTCAGTTTTTAGATTGGGTGAACGAATAAAAGTTCTAAACAAAGAATAGTAAAAAAAAAAAAAATTCGGCTAACATGTTTTGCCGATATCGGCAAAAAAAAACCTGTATCAGTATCGGAAAATTTTGGAATCGGTACATCACTGAAAGTTTAAGGAAAATTAAAAGTTCCCACGTTGACGCAAGGTTATTATCCTGGAAAAAATTACTATCCTGAATAAGAACTTCAGGCATTACCTTGACCAATACAACATTTCATCACCATTTAGACAAATCCAAAACAGCAACTGACGCTGTTCCTATGACCGTGGTACATATGATTATTGTAGTAAATATTTATAAAATAAAAAAGACCACTGTCATGTTCACAGAACGCTAGGTCTCACATACCACTCCATGAAGAGGACGTCCTCTCACCTTAGCTCTGGTGGGAGAGCGGGGCAGGAGGAGGCAGGCGTGGCAGTACCAGGCGGCAGGAGGGTCGCCCGTTAGCTTGGGACGAAGGCAGCTCCAGTGGTAGCTCTTCTCACACTTCTCGCACAAGATCAGCGGCGACGTGTCTTTGTCTTTACTCCTACACACGTTGCATTTCTGTCCAAATAAATGCGTAGTTAATTAACTGCCAGCAAGCAGCCCATATAGAATTTAAACGGAAAGTTGACGATCAGTTTCTCTCTTTTCAAAAGAAAATGATACCAGTTTTCAAGTAAAGTATGTAGTACAGTAAACAGTATGAATAGACTCGTAAGTTTTCAAACATTTGATGCATGTATCATAGAGCTCGATATCGGATGCCCTATCTCGTGACATGTCAATAGACCCATTAACATGAATGCCCTTCAGTATTTTCTGGAACACTCAATATATTTAACAGGAATAGCAAAGGCACAACTTACAAAAAGGTGGAAAAACAGCAACACCTTTCTTTTAGTCTGAAACACACGGACTCTCAACCGCTTTTTTATTGATACACGATTCTATTGTTCTACACCACATCCATTCAGGTAGACTTAAATTTTTTATTCGAGCAAAATCCATGGAATTAATAGGTGTTGGTAGCATTACTAGTGAGCTGACTAGTACGTATAGAAATGCATTTGTTGGTGAGAAATTAAAAGAAGACTACGTAATATCAACAATGCACGTCCGTTAAGCAGCCTATCATTTATAGAACTGTAACACAGAAAACATGATGAATGATAAGGAATAACTTATCATCTCAGGATTACTCAAAATTATCTGAGAAATAAATTCGTAAACCATAGTACTTTCATTGCAGTGTAAGCAGCCTACATGGACATCTAAAAAAAATGATACTAGGGTATTCGAACATGATCATTTCGCAACATCACCCAACAAAAAGACAACGAAACTCAAAAGATGGAGAACATTCAGGGCACCTGGCAAGTTACCTTGGTGGCCAGAGAGCGTTCCCACTTGATGCACGAGTCGAACATGCCCACGAGCACGTGAAGGCGCGAGTACGTTTTGCATGCCGCCACAGCTTCTCTCCACTTCAGCACACCGCTTCCCTCCACTTCGATGTATTCTGGAGAACATTACGCACATTTGAGATATTCTTCAAAGAACGGTTAATAACATGTGGTAATCGGAGAAAAGTCGCTGCAAACCTAACTTTTTTCTCATTGGCAAATAGCATTTTTGAAGGAATGAAAGTGAATGGAAAACACGACGATGAAAAAATTGAAAGAAGCGAAGTATGGATGGATGAATGATAACAGGTCTCGAAGGCCCACTCATAGCTGAGGTAACCTAACAATGCCTCCCCGGGAACGCAAGTCCCCATAGCATGCAATGAACAAACCCAACTTAACCCTATTGCCTACCTTATGCCCCCTGACGGGTCCAAAAATTCAACTGAATGAATTTTAGGGCTTGGAAAGCAGAAAAAATACTTAAACGGACTAAATATACTCCAGTTAATCTAGTTACTAAACTTATCCTTAAATTTGAGCCGCATTCAATTTTTCACTTGAACTCATACTTACACGAAGTGTGATGAACGAAGTATTGTTCAATGAATAAACATAACACAATAATTTATCCCTAAAAAAATAACACAACAAAAATTGGAAGGACACCAACTTATAAATTATTAAAAAAATGTTCAAGAATAAACCACGATTATTTTCATAGACGAAGAGAAAAATAAACCTATTCCATCGAAAAATACAAATCCTAACCAGGCTGAGGTTGTTGAGGCTTAGCATTTTCAGGAGCGCTAGCTTTCTCTCCCCCCTGCTTCTTGTCCTCGGCGGCAGAAGAGTCAGACGACGTGGTATGCGAGGTGGTAGAGTCGTCGGCTGGCGTTGGATGAGGAGCAGCCGCGGTCGCTGACACGGGCTTCCGTGTAGGTGCCATGAAGCCCTTCAGGTTTTTCAGTTGCATCGCCCGCTGTGCTTCGATCAAACACCTACCGAGCACTGAAACGTCGCTCGTCTGCGTGAGGGAAATAGAACAGCGACTCATGACGTAGTTTGGATACGATTCGAGTAGGTAAAGAATACACTCAACACTCGTTAACCTCTCGTGTGTCGGTCTGAACGAGTATTTGAATAAACACCACAAGACCAACACTACTAACATCACGAATTCTTTATGCATATTGAATGTAGTCCTAGTACCAAGTATTAGTAACCCGATGTTAGCCCTTATTTTGTTACTAGATGTCGATATTTTAGTGTCCAGCTTAGACGCGGACCTTCAGGCTTTGTTACAAATTCAGCCTTTCAGTCACCCCTCAGGGCTTGTGCTTCGGCTATTTGTTTTGTTGGACCCGCCACCTTAGCCCATATTCGAAGTTCCGAGCATTGTTCTTTAAATTTTCTACAAGGATCTTCTTGCAAGAATAATCTTCTTTCATATTTTTTCGATTTCATGAAACGGACCTACACCAGACGCAGAAAAGCAACCTCATAACATTATGGAACCCCCGTCATTCTTTACTGTAGAAAGAGTGTTTCTCACGAAGCTGCGTAGCTTTCCATGTTTCCTCCAAAAATACTTCACTCACACCACTCTAGCCGTACAACTCCATTGTTGTATTATTTGACCACAAAACATGGCTCCACAATTCGATGTATTTATCCAGATATTTCATGGTAATCTTTAGTCGAGCTTTTGAATACGCATTCGTCAGCAGCGATGTCTCAACAAGACCCTTCATTCATGCACTTGCACACAGCCTCTTGAGAAATGCTATTCCTACTCAAGCATAGTAGAGGATTCATATTGTTACGAGGTTGTTTTTCTGCGACTTGTGTAAGTATGCTTCACCATATAAAAGTAGGAGCAAGTTTCATTACCCCACAATGAATTGTTGTCAAGTATCGTAAAAAGTGTAGCGCTAACCGTCAGGGTACGAATACTTTCTAAAAACACTGTAGGTTTCTCAAGGGGCCCAGTGCACATTCGAGAATGTGAGCTAAGCGTCCCGGACAAAAATTTAGTCACCTGCTACTAATATGGTGTAGGACCTCCACAAGCACGAATAATGGCGGCAATTATACGCGACTTTGAGTCCAAAAGTATCCTAATGTAAACCTGGTCTATTTTAAACCCATCTCGCACAAACGGATCTTGTAGTGAGGCCACAGTTCGTGGACGACCTTCTCGACGTCTAGCCCGTCATTCTAGATAGTCCCACAAATTTTTCATTGGGCACATGTCTGGGGACCTAGCCGGTCAATCTAAATAACTGACATATCCTATGTGTCCCAAAACAAAGACATTTCTAGTCTGATGCACTAGATGGTCGACACTCCTCTCAAAAGAAGCTCGGAAAAATATACACTGGAGTTAGAAAAACAATGGGTGACGAATTGTTTACCCATGGAGCGTACCAAAAAAGTAACTTGTATAAGGGTTCAACACAGCTAAGCGTTTCGCAAAATATCGTCAATCGGTTACTACACGCTCCGAGAAGTAAATGCTTTCAAAATGCATTATTATAGCTCGGGAACAAGGGTACACTATTGGCAAGTCTATAATTTTATTGTGTTGTAATACAAGACTAAGGTGAAAAAAATATGTTTCCCTCGTTTGAAAGAGCGGATAACTTCTAAGTTTTTTTAATGGTAATTTAGGGTAGAAACAAAGCATCAGAATTGATGATGCTTACATGAATACGGCAAAAAACAGAGCATTTAAAAAACATCATTCGATGGGAAATATATGCAAATGAATTCAAAAGTTATTCTCTTTAATTTCATATTTAACTCCCTCTTTGAGCGCACACAATCACGACATCCTTTCTTAAATATTTATAAAAAGATTCAAATATTGAATCACAAGCGAACACTAGGAAGTGAATAAATTTGATTGATTTCTTCATGAATTTGCCGAAGGTGACACACCTAAGGAGAGATGAAGACATTATTGCACTTCGAAAGTTTGCACATGAAAATGCATGCATCTTGAATCATCGACAACGGAACCTTCATTACGGACAGCACTACGGTATTGTAATCCATAGTAATTCTTTGCAGAGCATCAATGTTCCGCAAGACCCTTGCAGAAGAAGCTCAAATAATTACAACAAAATTTCACGAACATATACCAATAAAAATATTCAACTTTTCCAATCACGCAATGAAAAAAAACCTAACAAAACGGTATGAAGTAAATAGAACTCACATCCTCAACGGCTTTTTGCCAATCCTCGAAATTTTCCACGGCGCCGAGCCAGCCTTCTCTCAACTCCAGTTCTATTTGAATAATATCTTCTCGTAATGACAGCAGCATTCGAGCACAGCAGTCTTCCTCGGGCTCCTCTTCTTTCTTTGGTTCCTTCTTGACGATGGCCTCGTTCACTTTCTCTTTAGAGCTCTCGGATTCTGCTTGCGTAGTTGATATGTTTTGGTCATTTTCCCCTTCCGCTGCATCTGGAACTTCTCTCTTGACGGCACATATGGAGTTGTTGTTGGAATTCTCCTGTGCCGCGAGGGCGGCGAGATTACGGGAAATTCGTTCACGAGCATTAAGGATATTGTGTTTCAGGTAATGCTCGCGAACACCGTTGTCGGCAAGAGCTTTTATAAGTTCTTCTATTTCGTCTTCAGTTTTATATACAAACCAAGCATTCTCGCCGGTCGGAGGTAGCGTCTGGTTATCGATATCCATGTCTAAAAGAGACACTGCTTTTGGTCTGCCTTTAGCAGGCGTGAAAGCTTCCTCAATTTCAGCTTCACCTGGAACATCAGGCTCAGCAGTGTTCACAGGCTCACCGCCACACTCGGAATTGGGTTCAGTATCAGCTTGCTCATCTGCAACAGCAACTTCGCTGTTCGATATGACGCAACTTTCAGGCTTGCTCAAAATCTCGAAATCTTCAGGGGGATCTACAGTATAAGAAATATAGGAGCCCATGTAGTACTTTTCCACGTAAAGTCCTGGAGTTGAATTACAAAAGAGCCAGTATCTGTTGTGGTCCCTATCGTAGCCCAGCGGAGTGATGCGCAGTGTGCGACGTCGCTTCTGCAGCAACTCTTCACATTCTCGGAAACGTTCCTCCCTCATCAATTTGGCCTTCTCTTGCTCCTTTTGCTCTTGCTCCCGCTTCTCGTCTTCCATCTTGTCAATGGCAGATTTACGTTTTTGCCGACAATTGAGGAGGGAATCCTTCCTAGGCGAGACCTCTACACCGTGTTCTTTCCTTTCATAAAAATCAGCAATGGTCATGCCCAGTCGAGGAGAATACCCCTTTGGTCTACCAGGCGGTTTCTTTGGCTTCTTTTTGGCTTTCCTCTCTTCTCTTCTTTTTTGCTTGAGCTCGATGTCCTCTTTTAGCCTTTCTTTCTTTAGATGAGCTCTTTCCTTGTAAATTTTTGTTGCCAAGTCTTCCAGCTTGTCAACGTGAGATGCGAGTGCGTCAGACGCCATACAACGATGAGTTAATGCCTTTAAAAACGCTACAAGTTCTCCCGGACTCAACTCCCACAGCTCTACAGAATTGAGTTTCTCTAGCAAGTCTTCACTCAATTCATCCTCTTCTTCCCCTATGACAAGCAACTCGCCATCTTCACTCACTTCTTCGATCACAACTTCATCCAATTTCTGATGTTTGAGACACAGACGAGCAAGTTCAGGAGCCGTTTGGTAACTTATAGGCATTTCCCGTAAGGGTATGCCAAGTTCCTTGTAATGAGTATTAGCAGCGTCATAAACAACAGTGGGCAACATCGTACACAAAAGTGATGAAATGTAAGGGTAGCCCTTTTTTCCCTGAGACACGGCCTCCAATATTTTGGTGGTTGTGAATAAAGGCTTCTTGGAAGTAGAAGGCAAGTTAAACACATCACTGAATGATTCCATAAATTCTGATAACATAGTAATGTCACAAAACGCCGTCGGTGGCAAATTTTCGAATGTTGTCACTGGCGTTGGAGTAGGCAATGGCGTTAAATTCTCTAGGTTTTGGTCCTCGGATTTACGATTTAGCGCCTGTTTTTCACGACGTCTTTTAGTGGCTATTACTCTGGCCTTTTCTTTCATGTAAGATTCCCTCTCAGTTTGCGACATACCTTGCATCATTTCCTTTTCTCGTAATCGGTCATATCGGACCATCAAGGCTTCCTTCATCGGTTCGTCTGTAATGAGATTGATTTGAGCGAGTGACAATTTGGTAACTGCATGATCCATTGTATAAACAACCTTGCGAGCGAAGCCTTTGTTCGTTTTACGGTTCCGAAATTCAAATAAAAGACGCCGTACTAGGGGCATTTTCATAACGGACTCTGTTGTATGGACCTTCTTCACTGGTGACTTCGATGTCGGAGATGCCAATGGAGAAGGCGACTTGGCAGGAGCGGGCTCATATTGGTTCATCGTCACAGGAGACTTCGGTCGATGAGGAGAGCTCGTCACACCGAGATTCTGGAAAACTTCAGCCATTTGCTTTTGCAAGACTCGTTTTCTAGCTCTTTCTTCCTCGGTCATGGGAGGTCTCCCTCTCTTTTTTCGAGGCTGACCGTCCGGACCAATGATAACATTTCGACCCATGGCTTGATGGTGGGATTTAGGAGTACCATAAGAGCTCACAGACGACTGACTGTTGTTCAGAGATGAAAATGACGAGTTAAGGCTAGAGTTTTGCGACGATAGCATGCTATTAGAGATTAAAGACTGGTAAAGTGGTGAGAAAGCGTTGAGATGAGAATTAAAAAGTCCCTGAGATAAGTGAGGCGAGCTGAGGAGGTGAGGCAAGCTTGCAGCATGAGTGGCAAAGTGCGACAGGAGAGAGTGATGAGCGAATGAGGGTGTGGGCTGAGAGACTGGCGGCTGCGCAGCAGGGCCAGACGAAGGCGTGTACTGACGCAGACCTTGTAAAAGAGACTCTGGAGATTCTTCAGTACGGTTGGATCCGGACACTGCACCAACGAATTCAATTTCATCACTGGAATTGTTCGACTTGTCATCCGCAGTGCCGTTGGCGTAGCTCGTCACGCTCTCGGAAGAACTCGAAACATCATTGCCTGAAGTCGCCGTCATCAATTCGTGACTGAAATTGGTGTCAATTGCTGTTTCGATACTCCCCCCATGCTCTGAAGAGTCATTAGCAAGGAACACTTTGGGAATTTTGGCAGGCTTATGGTTGGCATCAGCAGTGGAGGCTTTTCTTTTAACACTCGAAGAAGAAGGGCTACTTAAGAGAGGTGTAACCTTGGATGGAATATTGTATTTTTTAATGCATTCTTCCGATACAACCCAAGGGCTGTGAGAACTGCTCTTTGGACGAAACGCATTTGCACGAATGAAGAGCCGTAACGTGTCCTTCGATGGAGGCTTTCCTTTCCGGCTGTGGAGAGAGGAATAATGTATGAATGAATACCAAAGAAAAATAGGAGCTGAAATTTAAAATAAAAGACAATGGATAACCACCTCTACCTTTATCGTACATTCTAATCAAATAAAGGTGTGAGAAAAGTTTCACACGAAAATGAAGAGTTAGACTAAAAGTAATTTTAAACATCTCCCGAAACACAATAAATATAAATACTGACCAGGTATTTGACATCATTAATGGAATGAAAATAATGATAACGCATAAATATGAACCCTACAATGACTAACAAGAGCAAAGTGTATTTTTCATCATAAAATATGATAATCTATAGTAACGAATCATGATTTCCAACAGAAAAGAATTAAAAGAACTAGATGAAAAAAATTCTTCACGATGGTGTAGAAGTGCAAAAGGGTCGCGCATCTCCAGGCGGAAATGAAACAAAGAATTGGTGAGTTCTAAAGGACAACGATTTCAAAAATTCCCGCCGGTGTTCTGCGATGTCAATGCTAAAAAAATTTATATTTCATAATGTATGCAACGGAAAGTAAAGAACGTACACTTAAAGTAGGAAATACCATGGTAAAACTGATACGTCGATAAAATGAAACGTAACTTCCAAAAATACGAACGCGCGTTCCTTTTTCAGGGACCAAAACGACTTGTGTCACATACAAAATCAGTGAGATTGTACTTACGCATTTACATACCACATTTTTGGGGACTTGGAAAACAGGATTTGTTAATATTTGGCAAAAAACAGTCTAAGGGTGAGAACTTACTGCAAACATGTGACAGGAACGTCTCGTACAATTCTGGGTTCCACACCATCAGGCACAATCTCCTCCAAGTCGTAAACTCGGTCGTTCTGGAGCTTGCTTTTCTGCTTAGGTGACTTTTCAGGAGATGCTCTACCCGGCCTGTCAGCCCCGTTGCTCTCTTGCCCATTGGTAATGGCCGCTGCCACCGCACCTGATCCTTCAACACAGCCATTCAGAGGCTCGTCCTCGCTGTTACTGGAGCAGGCTACCATCTCTTTCTCAGGGACTTCAACTACCCTCGATGTAAGAACTCGGTACCTCGTCCTGCACAACAGAATGCGGGGAAGTGTGAAAGTTGCATTGTTTTAGCAGCAACTGAAGAGATAAACCGCTGGAATTTGGCAAGAGAATTTTGGCCGCTCACTACTGGGCCAGAAGCCGATGTGATGCTGCGACAAACGTTTGTCAGATTTCTGATTTCACACATGATGGCTGCATCAAATTTTTTCCTTTTAAAGAATAAATTATTTTCAAAGACAAAGAATTTGTCTAAGATTCAGCATATGTTTGGAAACTACGCTGCAGTGGTTACAACATAAATAAGGAGTGCTTCACAAGATTAAAAGAATGGCCAGACACCAGTGGAGAGACGTTCTGTGTTCAAATCCTTGAATTGCAGCTGTTGTTGGGAGAGGGAAAAATCTGGTCATGGTAGATGTTTGAGTGTACAGAAGATTGCTGAAAAATTTAGAACCTTTAAATATTCCATACATGCACTTCAGCATGAAGATCTGAACATGCGTAAAGTAGTTTCAGAATTTGTGCCTAAACCACTATTGGCAGAACTGAATTAACTCTCTTGAGGCTGCATGTAACCTGCTGGACACTGCCAACACTGATTCTGAGCTTCTGGACATTATGATAACTGAAAAAAAGTCATGGGTACATGGGTACAATGTAGAAATAAAAAAGTGCAGCACAAAGAAAATATAGATACCAAATCCCTAAAAGATGGAAATGCACAAAATAAAACCAAGGTGATGTTCATAATTTTTTTAAATACATACGTAAAATTGTACATCACAAATATGCACCACAAGGAAAACAATGATAAAAGAGAAGATACTATTAACAAGTTTTCAACTCACTCCATCACGCAATTCAGCACTACACAAAACATACTCTTGAATAGAGAAGACTGGAAACAGCAGCATGACAATGCTCCAGCTCATTAATCCCACCTGATCCAGAACTTCTGGGCAAAATATGTCAATTTAGCCATTTACCAACAACCCTGCACTCTAGATATGGCTCCTAGCAACATCTGATGTTTTCAAAATAGACAACCATATTAGAAGAATCCCATTTAGTATAGAGAAGAGATAACACAGACCATAACAGTGGAGATACACACCATTCCAAATGCCAATTCCAGGAGTATTTTCTACAGTGGAAAGATAGGGAGGTTAATTAAGTGTATGCAAGCTCTAGTGGCAAAATTTGAAGATTGGGCATATAAACAAAATATATGTTGTATTTTTCTCAGCAAAGGTCTGGTCTCATACCTCCATGTCAACAATCTAGCATAAATTGATCAGTAGCAAAGCAAACCAAGTCATACATTAAGAAAACAAGTAAACTGTATTAAAGTAAGATTTTCATTGCTTTTCTATTTAATTTAACCTTTTTTGTGTGAGAACCTTCTTTAAAATATACAATTTGGTAGACATTTAATTCTAATCACATGTAAATAAGGAAACAAGAGATCTAAGTACCAAACCCACTTTTTCTCTCCTAGTATGCTGTCATGCATGCAGCCTTTAATGCAGCAAACAAAATAAATCCCTGAAGATTTTATGACAGTATGATGATCAAGCAAACAAATATGGAATTAGTAGTAGAAGCAGTGGTAATGGTGACAGCAGCGCTTCATCAACTCAAACTATCTCGCACCAAAAGAGTAGGGACCATTAAATATGGACTTGGGAGAATGGGGAATCAATGCACAAGGTGTGTTCCCATACAAGATCCCCTGTTCACAAAAATAGCAAGTGAAGAAGGAAGAGGAAGAAAAGAAACAAGAAATAGCAAAGAAGAAATGAAAACAGAAAGAAGCAAAGTATGCAAAAAAAAAAAGAAGTCCCAAAGGCCTACCTGAAATTGAGGTAGCCTAACAGTGATAGTCCCCATAGCATAGGATAGACAAACCTAACCCTATTGCCTATCCTATGCCCCCAGAGGGGGAACAAATATGCAAAGAGTTCAGAACAGTTTAACTGCACAAAAATTACTCCATGAAAAAAACCTGCTCAAACCTGACCTGCTGCCAGAACACGAACTGAAGCAAGATATGAAAAAGCTTGTCCTGCACAATAAGTATACTAAGATCATTCAATTGCTAGCACACAGACCTAAAAGTTTTTTCTTATATTTTACTAGTGTTTTCTTTACTGAACAGAACAAGCACTTTGAAAGGATGATAGAACATAAAAAATGATTGCACTTTCAATACCTTCCAGCATATTTTTGAAATGTACGTAAGGCTTTAATTTTCAAATGAAGAAATTAAATTATAAAAATACCTCAGTTCTGCTGGAATACTCACGATTTAGCCTTAGGCTCATCAGGCTTGTAATCAATTTCCTCCCCAATTTGGTACATAGCATAGCAGTAACTGGAAGCTAGTTCGACGAGCTGCTCCAGAGAGCTGGTCGAGTGGTGTACAAGACTCAGGACAGGACGACGGTACGGCTCCGGCATCTGGGTCTGGAGCATGATGCGCACCTTGGCCTCACTTGTCCATGCATCCTGGTGGCTCATGTTGCCATGTCCCGTACACTGGCATGTCCAGATATTCTGACTGTAGAGTGCGAGTCTATCTTCGTACTCACTGGAAAAGAAGTTCTATCATCAATGTAGAGGAACACATGCTCAAGCAAACCTACTATTACATGTAACTTGAAAGAGCTCTAATTGTAAATTGTATTATTTTCCAATGCTTTCTTATGAAACAGACTAACTTTATAAGTTATATTCAAAGTTGCACAAACAATGTGATTCATCAAGGCATCAACATAAATAAATATAGGGAAATGGTAATTTTAGTAAATGTGCAAGACAAATTTAAAATAAGCCCATTTATTAATACCTGGCATGCTTTATTTTTTTATTCTAATGCAGCTCCTTCATCCTCCATAAGTAAGTCCTTTGCTCTCATCCAATAAATACATTTCTGGGATTTCAACTTATTTGCCTTCAACATGGAAAACAATCAAATTTTTCTAAACAACCAGCACTTATCAACACCTAAGTTGAAGCTAATGATGTGCCAATTCCAAAGTTTTTGCCTATGCCAATGCTGATTTTAATTTTTTGCTAATGCCCATTCTATATTATTTAAAATATTCATTCATTTACCAAACATGGTAAACCAATGGTATTCAAATGTAAATAAATGGTACTCAAATGTAAATAAATGGTACTC
>VOMN01018996.1:0-19677 GCA_014899125.1 Orchestia grillus
ACATTCTTATGCGCGTGCTGAATCAAGTATTTAATTTCATAATTCATTTAAAGCGTTGATACTAAAAATAACGACTCGCAGTAATAACTACATATTCTAGTTCTCTTGAATTAACCCTTTATTACCAATTTTAAGCACGTTTTTATTCTTCTCAATTCGTGTCTTGCTATTTCATTTCGGTGACAGACTCCCTGCACCACAGCCTTCAAAAGCCGCCCCTAATCACGGCGCCCTTATTGTCCACAGGAAGTTCCACGACCACCTGCTGCAGTTTGACGGCGAGGGCGGCTGGAAGCTGTCCAGTCTGGACTCTGTCAACACGACTCATGCAGGCGACGCTGCTGGGGCGCTAGTCAACGGCAGTGTGGTGGGTGCGAGGTAGTTGTATTCACCGTAACTTTCTTCCGAATAATTGAAATACGAACGAGTAGTTTTAACCCATTAATGACCAGTGGAATAGATTTTGGTCAAGTTAAGCATCGTTTTTTTTAGGGTATTTATATTTGTACGAGTTAAATTCACATTTCATCATCTGGTAACGAAAGTGACGCGTAAGGTACCTGTTACAATTCACCCGTTGATGTTTTTTCATTAAAACTTTCAGTTGAACACGCCAACACTAAACAACGAAAATGGTTAGTCTTCAGTGAGAAACAGAATTCCGGCACGAATTCGTTCAGGCATCGGAAGCTCAGACCATCCATGTTCAGTTACCTCCTCATAAATAAAAATAGAATGTGGCAACAGGAACGAGTCAAGTTGATCATACTTGGGTTTATATCCAATTCCCATACCGTTAGACTCCAGTCACGCCACACTGACACCCGAGTACACCTGAAGTAGGATGGGCAGGAGAAGTAAAAAAAACTGCTAGTGTTATTACCACTTGCGTATACTGACCATGGGAGTATTGATCGAATAGTGCAAGTATTCGCTACAGGAATTTTTTATTTTGAATCATACGAGAATGCTGACGCTCACCAATCGATGATGCTATGTTGTGGCATGGGGATACAAAAGGGAACGGAGAGATTTTTTCTGTAAACAAATTTTTCTCATTATTTGCTACATTTCTGACCATGCGTACAACAAAACGACGAACAATTTCGTTCTTGTTAGCTGAATTCATGGGTATCGTACGAGGGGCGCATGTGTGTAAAGCGTGCTTTTCGGTCGGCGATTAATTACTCGCGGCCCATTGTATAACTTGAACATTTATTGAAGGGTAATGCAAGAAATCATGTTGCTGAAATATATATGTATGTTACAGAGGGACTGTGTGAGCAGCAGCGGCAGTAGCTTCGGAGAAGCAGAGAACCTCGTAACCGAGTCCAAAGACCTTATTGACTAGACTGTGCTGAGTGCTGGTGTTACTGTATTGACTCTTCCTACTTATGATGCTGAGGGCTGTAGATGCAGCTGCTAGTTTACCAAAGGATGGCACGCCTCTCTGCACACCTTTCTGGAGTCCCTGACATGGCCTCGTTCCTACATTGTTCCATGTGTTACTTGGAGGAGGTACTTTTAAAGGTTGTCGGTTTACGGGACTTTGCATTACAGTGCTAAGAAATGTGTTCATGGCTTAGCTTTTTGAAGAATAATGTCAAGGCGGGTTACTTGCAATCCATGTGATTAGATTGTTCTTCTTCAGTTGTTTGTAGAACTCGAATAGTTTTGTGCCACGTTTAAAAATATAGCGTAATTTACAAGAAATATAGAATGATTGTTTAGAAAATATGTGACGGGGTGGTAAATTCGACGTAATATCGTCATTAGTCGAATACGTCTTTAGCGTGCTGTTCCATGTGGGATGCCTGAGAACCAAGTTCTTCTTCCAAGTGCAATTTATGACACCAGCCCTGGCCACTGAAATGCGACACTAGAGTTACTCACTAGCCTGTGTCTGGACGAGTCTCTTTTATTAAAAAAAACGTTCTCGTTAAATTATTTTCTGAGAAGAAGTGCGGCCAAAGGAGGTTCTTGAGCGTTAAATGTTGTTTTTAAAGGAAAATTCGTTTAAGTAGAAGTGTTGCTTATGAATTTTTTCTTCGGTGAAAAATTGTTCTGTATCAATGGTTTAGTTGAAATTTTTTTTAATTTATTAGATTATTTATGAAATCCGTAAGACTTTTATCGCCCTTTCGTTTCTGGGAATATTTATTTTCAGAAATTTATTTACGCTATGATCATTATAGTTTTATTGACGTTAAGTTCTGTTGACATTATGTGGTCTCGTGTTTTCAACACAGATTTTCGTTTTCACAAAGTTTCACTTCAAAAATACCTATAACATTATGAAGAAATACTCAAGGTGTTTTGTTATTAGTATTTTTGTGTGGAGTTCTCGATATTCTCTCCTCATGCTCAAAGCATAAATGATAATTCTGTTCCAACATAATATTTTGATATATCCATGACCTCTGTCTATTATGAGGCTATGAAGAAATTAGATTCCCTAATTGGATGTAGGCAGAGTTCGAATAAATCTTCCTCAGCCCTAAACTTTACGGGTCTCTCGTATTTGACTTAGGTTTCGTGGCCAGGCAAAGAGGCCTGGCGTTTGTCAGGCCGTGAAGTGATGCTGCTCCCTCTACTCTTGTGATAGTCGGTAATTGGCCTACGCTCTATATGTTAATCGTAGCATATTTGATTAAAAACGTTTTCATTTTTAGTATTTTTGGTTTTCGATTATCAAGGACAATTGGTGAACATGTTCTTCATAAGTAACGTTTCAATTTTATAATTTATGGCAATTTATTATTAATTATTAAGTACAATTAGCCAACATCAGCGTTGCCAAAGTCAGCCGTTTACTTTTCACAGGTTAATCGTATTCGTCGATTTCTTCATGTACATTTGTATTTGTATTGTGGACTGATCTTGCCTCATACCGTCGTTTCTTCTATGTACATATTTTGGGGACTAGGCGCTCGTCATGCACATTTGAGGCGTCTTAGATGAGACATGGTTGTTCTCATCAGCGATCCGTTGGAGCTTCACCATATTCGGGAGCGTCTCGAGCGCCCTGCCGCCGTATCTGCACCATTGTGAAGGAGGCCTCGCCACTTGTCGGAAATGAATAGACGCTTGTGATGGAAAAATACAAATTGTGTCAACTTTTAATTTCGCATCGTGTGGGCAGAGAACATGAAGAACTTGTCTCGTTCTTTTTTTGTTTAGGCAGTGACAAATGTTGGGCCACCAACTTTCTGTAAA
Source organism: Orchestia grillus (assembly GCA_014899125.1). Taxonomy (NCBI): domain Eukaryota; kingdom Metazoa; phylum Arthropoda; class Malacostraca; order Amphipoda; family Talitridae; genus Orchestia; species Orchestia grillus. The sequence goes on from VOMN01018996.1 coordinate 3,217, forward strand.
AGTGTCGTCTATGCTCTTTTTCACCTTCCAAAGTTTTATTTTATTTTTTTCAGAAGGCAAAGTTTTTTTTTAGTTTTTAGTTTGTGTCTATTTCATTTAGCCTATATACACCCAAATGAGTAAAGTGTAAAGACTACTTTCGCAATATTTTGTTAATTATAAAAATTAGTTGGTCTTTTGAAAGTTAAATGTGGAGATACACATTTCGTTTTAAAAAATCTGTGTTTTTATTGATGTTTTATGATTTTGTTTTCTTTGTGTTTTATGCATTGTGCTTTACTTAACATGAGGACTTGCGCTCCTCAGTGGTGTTTGTATCTTCTGATGACAAAATCTGCAAGGCTTTAGCGTGTCTCGTTTCTGCTTGCAGTGGGAGCTTACATTCTGAAGAACCCACCTTCTGTTTGAGCTCTTTCGTTTGCCTTTACTATTCTTTTAGGTTAGAATTCCGTAAAAGTGGTTATGGTGATCAGTCCAAATATAACATACCATGTTAATTATATGCGTCTGATTATGGCTATTGGTTAAATTGAACAGCAAAAGATTTTCACCTTGCCATTGGTGAAACACTGTATTTCAGCGACAGTGTTAAGACCTACAATATCATCTTTTATTATCTAATGTTCCTCCCCGTAGGGTATATACTACAGCGAATCGTCCTTTTGCATGTCTTGGAATGAGGCAGCTAACCTAACGACAGTTTGACAGGAGGATGCCAGTTGTGTCTGTCCTATTCAACGTCCTTGGGGGCTGCGGTGTTACCCAAAAATACCTCGAGATATTTGCCGCAAATTTAGTAATAGATGCAAAAGACTGTTCTGGATCTTAGTTAACAAGTTATGGAGGCTGTTTTTACTTTACTTTATTTATTTCAGAACACTCGTGTCATTCCTGCTGGAATTTGTGCGAGAATCGCGTCTGTTTCTGTTGTCTTTTTGTTTTATTTTTAGATGCGAAATAAGTTTCGTGGTTACTTCCATGACCCTACACTGCTTTGAGCTCTACTTTCGACTGGTGCCACCGATTTTTAAGTTAAATATTGATTATGACAATCTGTTAAAGACATTAATTATCCACTAAAGATTCGCTAGTTTCTAGCTGTTTCTAGTCTTTGTTATGGATCTGTGGATCTTTTTTGCTTTCTTGTGTTTGTATGTTAGGCTACATAGTGATAACAAACTATCTTGTTGTGAAGTGAAAGCTTCAGGGCTGCCTGCCATGTATGAGGTATCATTTCTCCTTGCATGTTTCTTTTCTGAACCATCGGTCTCGGTCAAGTGCAAAACAAGTTCGTTATTTTTTCAGCTTAGGCAACCAGTGAGTATGCTATGAAAATTTTATTGGTAGAATCGATGCTTTCAGTTATTGGGTAAAATAGGTGAATCCTTACTCGTTCCAATAGCATACCTATGATTACCTCACCTATTGATAATCCTGACCCACCAATATGTGTCCTCGTGCTTGACAGGGCGCTTGAGATCTGTCTTTAATAAATTATCATAGTCGGAAACTTGTAGAATTAAGTATTCCGTGTTGAGGTTATAGTTCGTGAGAAGAAAACAGGTAATGTTCGTAGAAATTATTCGGACTGCATGGTATTCAGCATGATTTGGCGTACGATGTCTGGCGGTTAGACTGTATATCTTTTAAAGGATCGTTGGACGAAACAGTGTATTTTCTCATCATTACCCTGCTTTATTACCGTATCCAATGAGTTTGTATTTTAATTTAACGAGCCTCTTAATGACATGTAACTACTGGGTTTCCTATACCAATAGGATTCTTAGTTTGACTGTCGCACTCTGTAAAGCTTTCGTCGTGGTGTGGTTCCTTGCAGAAGACTGCATCAACCTGATTTTACGTGGTATGCAAATTTTGCAAATTTTGAATGAAAAGCCCGTTAGTAGATGCAATATTTCCATGTTGTGAACCTTTGTGAAAGTTGCTGTCTCGCTCATGCGCAATGGGTTCTTGCGATTCGTGAGGACGTGGCCAAGTCTTCCTCAATTTTATTAAAGTTAGGAAAATCTTGCATTTCGCTAAGCAGGGCTGTGAGAATCGAACAACCCTGCAGAAACCAAAGCTGTAGTTTGTCATCATTACTACTTCTAGTTAACTCTTGAATGGTACAGCGAGAAATTCTTGAAAAGGTCTCGATAAATCAGAACAAAAATTATTAGGGTGATTTACCATTATTATATAATTTCAACTACTTATTCATTAAATGATTCAAGTTTAAATCGTACATTCTGGAATTAGCCAATCGCGCCCAAAGCCCACTATGTGCAGCGGTGTCATCATGACGCCAGTTTGGCCACGTGGCAGGAAACACAAACGCTTCACTCGATGCGCAGAGAAAATTTTTGTTCATGCGCGTTTTTCTAACTCGATAGTCGCCATAGCAATAAGTCAATTACGTCACAACGTGGGATCCCAGCGCACCCCGTCACACCACTGAGCTGCTCTGGTACACGGCCGACCCCCACTGCACTGTTTAGGGGTGGGGTGAGGGCCGACCCCCACTGCACTGTTTAGAGGTGGGGTGAGGGCCGACCCCCACTGCACTGTTTAGGGTAAGCCTTCCTTCATGGAAGGTTTACATCGTCTATCCTCCTGTAAGGCCTTAGGCTTGTTGAGAGTCTGCCATTTCTTCGAGCTATTGAAAGTAAAATTGCTCCGTGTTGAGGGACTTCGTGGGGTTGGTGGAGGTGGCTGTGGTGGTTGTGGTTGTGGCTGGACTGAGTTCCACGCAGAGCTGATGCGCTGTCTCAAGTGTCTGTCCAAACCACCTTAAATGGGTTCGTAGTCGCGGCGACAATGACCAGCTCTGGTACACTATTCCAAACGAAATTATGGTCTTCTTCAAAATATTTTCCAGACGTGATACAAAATCATGCCTACCGTGATGCAAGAATATTTACTTTTTGTTAATTGGTGTTTTCATGCGACGTTGGTTTGATTTCTATCTCAATAAATGTCATGGTTATTCTCTGTACTTCGATTATTTTGCATATTCGTGGGGTTGACACTAGGTATTATTTCATCCACTTGTATGAACGGATCGCAATTTTGAATTATAAATTATCGATTTCTGTTTTTTTTCTCTGCCCCATTCCGAGAAATAAATAACCCCGATGTGTGAGCGAGCAAAAGGTCAATCCTGGCACGCATGGGCAAATTAGAAATTGGGTGGCGGTGTTTTAATTATAAAGTTAACCCGACTCGCACTTGTAAAGTAGTTACATAGATTTTTTGAGAATATTTAATTTTTCTGAGCCCCCCTCAGGCTTAGAGATCTGACGAAGACCGGTGACCTGGATATTGCATTTCTGGTTGGGAATTAACTTATTTTGATGAGTTATTTTCACAAAAATAATGCGAAGCAACTCGGATTGGTGTTAGCAAAACTACCGAACTTGAAATGGATTGTGTGTTATACCACGCTGTTCAGCCTTCGCTTGGCGTTGTCTGAGTTTTGGTCATGTTTTCATGTTTCATTATTTCAGATCTATTTCATCAAGAAATGAACTTGTGTACATTCAGTGTCTAAATTATATTTTAAAGGTGTGTTGATACAAAAAAAATAGATATACAAGATAATAATTATTAATACATCTGTTTCCAAACTCATTTCCCACAATGTTTTAATAGATAAGATAAATTCAGAAAGCTGCGTGAATGTTACTAAGGCGTATAATTTTATTTATTATTGCTAACGTTGAACTTCTACCATAGATGAATGACTGTGAGGTTGATAATGAAAATACCAACGCATATTCTATGGACTATTATGCGTTAAGCGAACGGTTGAACATTTCCAACTTTTTGTAGTGCATATATCCTCGATGAAAGAAGAAAGTGTCAAGTGCATGTAAAAGAAGATACATGATCTGAGTTTTTATTTAGCACAATACCAATAAACAATTTCAATATAGTCGTCATAATTTAATAACTGTCCACGTAATGAACCCCTCGTAATGTACCTTATACATTAATATTCGTTAAACACATTCTCGGTGAGATTTTCAGGCCTTCGAACGAAGGACCGTAATTTAGGTTGCCTGGTACGCCGAGTTGTCATGGCCTCGGTCGGACCTGCCAGGCACGCACGCCTCGTAAACCTCCAGTTTATCTTCGTTGGTATCATTGATACCTTTTCGCACTATTCTGAGCACGTCGAATCCACCATATTGAACTTTTGCTGTGAGCGCATTGTCTTCAGTTTTATTTGTGTCCTTTTCGTTTGAATGTTCTTTTTCTTCGCAGGCTTTGAGCTTGTCGTCGGCGTAACGATTCCACGGCTGTTCTACGCCCGATGCAAAAATGATGAAGAAAACAGCGTCGATGATGTAAAACGTGGCCGCGATGTAGAACACTTTACGCCACTGCTCGTTCGTTTGCTGTAAATTGAGGAGTTGTTATATTGAACTATATCATTTCCAGATCGATTTGTCTCATACCAAACTCTCATTAGACACAAACGAAATCTGATTAGTCACAAACGATATCTGATTAGTCACGAACGATATCTGATTAGTCTCAAACGAAATCTCATTAGTCACAAACGATATCTTATTAGTCACGAACGATATCTGATTAGTCACAAACGAATCTCTTTAGTCACGAACGATATCTGATTGGTCTCAAACGAAATCTCATTAGTCACAAACGATATCTGATTAGTCACAAACGAAATCTCAGTCACAAACGATGTCTGATTAGTCACAGGCGAAATCTGATTTTTCACAAACCAAATTTGAATGATCATAAACTAAATTTGAAATGTAACAAAAGAAATCTGATTTGTCATAAACGAAATTTGATTTGACGCAAAAGAAATTTGATTTGTCATAGTATAGGATTACATACAAAATTTTTGGATAGATTCAACTTCGATATAACTTCACGAGATAAGCACGTTGCAAATTAACACATAAAATACACTACTATTACTCTGTGTACGACTATGCATATTCGACATAAATATAGAAATGAGTTTATATTTTTAATATGATTAAAAATTTCGAAATGAAGTTCCTCACAATTTCAAAGGATAACAGAAAAAGAATATGGGAACTTTATGGAGAAGGAAAGGACTGGGAAAGTTGCGAATCAGTTTTCGGTAACTTTAAATTTTTTAATTATTCAGCAAGGAATATGAGCTGCTAGATGTTAATATCTAACGTTTTCGTAACTTATTCCCAGTCTTTTTCTAAATTTCAAATATTCTTCTACTGCTGCTCCATGAAATTTTACAGAAAAAAAATTATTCCGATGTAGTTCACATACATCGAGTTTTCAATCAGTAAAATTACAGCCTTAAAATGAAAATGAGAAAGTCAAGTACAGCACTTCATTTTGCTGCGTTTAGCTTAAGATTTTAATGATAAAATCTATTCATCGTTTCTTTATCATGTCTAGTATAGTCTGGCCCAGAATACGAGAAATATATTTTACGAGTGGATTTGCGACGTGCTTATTTCGCCAAGTTATGCCAAAATTGAATATGTTTCGCTTCCCTCACTCTAATCTTCCTTTCTTTACTCCATTCTGCCGCAGTTCCATTCCTTGACGTTTCTTCCTTCCCACTGCCGACAATTTAGTGTGACTTGACTAATAACAATTATGAAGTCGATTCAAAATTTTTAAAAGCACAGACTTTTAGAGATGAACGATTTTAAAATAAATATCAAAATAATCACATAAAAGATAAAGGTAATGCTTTTTTTCCATGTATAATTCCTACTCTTCCAATAATGTTCATAATTTTACAATTGCCTCTTGCATTCCTTATTTCATTGAAACGCTCAATATTAAGTTCTCGTTGTTTCAACATCGTAGTATTTCTTCACGATACTCGTTCTGTGGACTTGAATTGAGAAAGGAAACGCCTCTCATTTTGATGTGGTCCCGTTGCATGCTCCTCTCGTGCTTCTCTCCTGCCCTCCTGTTACACACGCCCCAGAAGCGTAGAAGCTGCCCTAGAAGCCTAGTAGCTGCCCTAGAAGCCTAGTAGCTGCCCTAAAAACCTAGTAGCTGCCCTAGAAACGTAGTAGCTGCCCTAGAAACCTAGTAGCTGCCCTAGAAGCCTAGTAGCTGCCCTAGANAGCTGCCCTAAAAACCTAGTAGCTGCCCTAGAAACTTAGTAGCTGCCCTAGAAGCCCAGTAGTTGCCCTAGAGGCCTAGTAGCTGCCCTAGAAGCCTAGTATCTGCCCTAGAAGTCTGATAGCTTATTTGAGCCTGGAAATAACGTCCCTCCTGAATTTAGTTCATTATTGTCATGTCTTATAATAGTGCACTACTCTGACTAATGTGAATTGCATGTGGTAAAAAACTGTTTTAAATGTTTCACCTGGCCTTTGGTGAGGGCCCCAACGGTCATGGGGGCCACCCAGCCCGGAATGGTGGCAGCGGCGTTGGTGATGCCGAAGAGGGTGCCGGCGTAGTTGGGTGCGATGTCGATGTGGTTGACCATGAAGCCCGAGTAGATGCCGCCCTGCAGCGTCACAGCCACGAACAACAGGACGATGGTCGCCGTGCGGTCGCACTCGACGAACGACAGCGAGATGAGGCATATTGCGGGGCCCATGTGAGCTGGAACAGCGGTGGGCAGAGTTGTTAGCTAAGATTGATTTTGAAATGAGAAGAGTTCAACTATACGTAAGTTGGGTCTTCCTTGATTTTGGTATGGCAACACTTCTGAGTGTTAAAGGTGTGAAGGCATAGTTTTGTTATGCTTGCTGTGTACGCCGATTTATATTTTTTTATAACGCTTGTGGGCTCCATAGTGTAGTAGTTAGCGTGATGGCCTCACAGCCGTGAGGACTGGGGTTCGAGCCTCGGCTCAGGTGAGGCTTTTCACGTGACTGCGGAGTACTTCCCTTGGAAAAGGAAGTTTAAACCACACATTCCTCACATCCCTCACCATACCAGTAGTTGTTAGGCATTGGAAACTCAACGGTAAAACGTGTTGGAATTAATAAAGGTTCTTTTTTTCAGGTTCGTATATACGTTCGTTTCTATTGAGCCATTTTAGTTCTGATAACACCTCGAGTAATCAGGTTAGGTTTTGCCTATCAAACTCAAGCTAGCGCTTGCTTGGTATATTATGGCATTTGCAGTAACCATTTATTCATTAAGAAAGCACCTATTATTAACAACTCTAGATCGTCGTAACTCTTAAATCTATACGTATGCCACACGTGAGCAGTTCCAGCGAAATATTTCTCCAANGCTGTTGGCGGTTTTCCGTACAGCTGCCGTGGTCATGAGACCGCGTTGCCTAAGGGCGTCGAAGATGTGCCCCATCACGATGCTGGAGACGAGCATCCCCAAGTACGGCATGCCCGACAGAAGAGCGTTCTGGAAGGCATGTAAAGTACATTAGTCTTTCTCTATATTGATATTTTTGTAATAATACATTTTTAAAGTATCTACATTCACTCTCAAAATTTACAACCTCGTTTGATAACTTTTCCTCGCCACACATGAAATAATACCTCCGCTATTTCATTCTACCTTCGCGTTTGCAGTTCCATCTTATTTAAATTACTTTTCTCACTCATTTCTTCATGAACCACCGAAGCCATTGTCTCGGAACCTTGAGCCTCACCGAAACGTGTCAAAACTTTTCACACACCATTTATAAAACCCTGATACTTATATTAGACTTTGTGCCCTGTGTGAAAATGTGAAAACATGCGTTGTATAATTTATGAATGGTGAAATACTTTTGTGAATTCGGTGCGATATGACCCATGTCGTCGAAGCGCTAGTAACCTTTCTATTACTACTACTTCTACTACTACTTGAGCCTCACCGAGTTGATGTCTTGCTTCAGGATCTCCTTCATGTAGAGCGGCAGGTCGGTGAGCAGCGTGTAGAAGCCCCAGTTGTTGCCCAGGCCCGCGATCAAGATGGCCCACAGGGGCAACGATGTCCAAACTTTTTTCCATGGAACCGGCGGCGTCTGAAAGGCGTTATACATCGAAAATTATGTATTTACAAAAACATTCAGCATAAATGTATGTGGACTTATGAATATATTTGGTTGCTAGGCACATCCCTTCAGCATCAACTGTGCACGAAATATTTGGTTATAGTTCAATTGTTTTTGCGATATGAGACTACAGTTGAATACTGCACATGAGGACGTGATAACTGTTTTATGGAAAAGTAATTCGTGTTGTGTGACCCTGCCTCCATGAACATTTACAACATTGTTATTTATAAAGCAAATTTGATACTTTACATGCATGACTACTCATGACTCTGAGTAATACACAATGCGAACAGTTAGAATGAAAATTATATTGATATGACTGTAATAGCAACCTTTCACGCAGGCCACCTTTGATACTTCACTATATATACCTAATTGGAAGTAGAAAACTGTTCGCAGATTTTCACGACAAATTATTCCAGCACTGTTTACGACGGTGTCTTTATTTAAGAAAAGTTTTTCCCGAAGTTCCGTCGTTCAGTGTTGGATAAACATTATGTTGGGCACTGTGTACAGTTAAATCTATAGTACTTTGGAAAGTATAATTAATCCATGTTCTACATTGCGTATAAAATGTATTGTCCTATTAAAACAAGTCAGACTACCGCGTATTCTGAGCAGCAAAACTACTTCTAATACCTGCGGTTGACTACAGTGCGTCTTCAATGTGAGTACCGTAATGATCTGTGAAGATATTGAGTATTATATATTTGCTTAAATCACAGCAGCTGTAGATTCTTCTTTTTATATATCGCTAATTCTACAGAAACAAACGGTCTTATTTTTCAACCATGTTCGTCGCAGTTTTTCAGCACTGAATATAAGAAAGTTTTCCCATATCTTTCTTTAGGTTCGAATTTTTTCATTTATATGCACTTCTCTACATTGGATGGAAACTCAAATTTTGGGCTTTACTTACGAGTATGATTCTTTTCTGCACAATTAACAACTCATGTTTCTGCTTTGCTTTTACTCTCTATTCCTTTCATCTATAATCTCAGTAATTCTTTAGCTTTATCGTGCCATGACTTTAGAGGAGAAAAGGCATCTTTCCGTCTTTTTTGTACATTGGAAAGAAAACGTTTGGCTACTGCCATTCACCCAATGTTTCTCACAAAACTGCTTCAAAAACAATTTTCCTCATTGTCTTCACGCAACGACAGCCCACTTCCAGGTAGCCATACCCCCCTCACACTCCTCGGAAGCATCTCTGAGACGTCCTTACCCTGTGCCTCTCTTTGCTGTCTCCGATGGAGTTCAATATGTACTCTGTCTCCGGCTTGGAGATCCATCGGGAGTTTTGGGGTCCTTCACCGGTGAAAAAGAGCCAGAGGGCGACCCAGACAAGGACGATGGCAGGCTGGATGTAGAACACCGCCTCCCACCCCAGCGAGTCCGTGATGGCTGCCGCCATCGGGTACCCAATGATGGTGCCGGCCTGGCCCCCTGTTGCCACATTTCCTTCCATCACACGGGGGTTCTGTGTCTCGTGTTACACGGGGGTTCTGTGTCTCGTGCCACACGGGGGTTCTGTGTCTCGTGTTATACGGGTGCGTTCAGTCTCTTACATAAAAGTACGCACACAGAATTTTGGGTTGCATGACTTATGTTCATTCTCTTGTGAGACAATGTTACACGAGTACGATGAATCTTGCAAACATACTATGAGTGAAAACATTAAGCCTTATTTTACCTGAGTAAGTAGACCTTTTTGTAAAATGAATAGGATCGTATTATACGTATCAGTACAACTTTCCATTGCCTGAATACCTATTTCTTTTACGAGAAATAATAAAACCAGGGTGACTACTCTTAGTAAAAATTTTTGGAATTATTCACTACAGCTACAGGATTATCAAAATATAAATAGAAACGTTTAAAGATCCTCCCATGATCAATTTACCCAGAAAAATATTCATAAAAGAGTTTATAAGCTAATTCTAGGCATTAGCAACCAACATTAGAGCACATAAACACGCCACATTAAAATAAAATGAAGTAATCGTTGCTGAAATTACATGTTGAGTGTTTATAAAGGGTGAGCACTATATTGATCATTCAAGCTACGTGTCTGTTTGCGAATATAAATAGATTCTAAAATCCTAAGAGCATTCCTATTACTAACAGAGGCTAAAATTTTAAAATTGCTGTTGACACTGGGGCACCACGCTGATCGACGTGGGACCGAAAGGAAGGAACAGTGGGACGTGATAAAACGTTACCAGTACGACTTTTTGGGCCAGCTTGTACTGAAATCCTTGAGGAGACAATACGATAGGTACTCCCTATGTACTTACAGGCATACCGTGCACGACATGAGTTTTGAACTCGTGTATGCATCGATGAAAAACTGGTTGAAAGCATGACAGGACGTGAGTAACTTCAGGTACTCAGGTTATGACATGATTAGATTTAGGTTCAGAGTGTATTAGGTCTCCAACTAAGTTTCCGAACTTTAGCCAAGAAAATGCAATATTTGGACAAGCATTACATTGTTGGACAAGCAAGTGCAAACAATATATGGTACGGAAGAAAATTCTACTCAAGATGGACCCAAACACCAAGTTTTCCGTGGGAAAATTGTCCTTTGATTTTAAAGATCAAGTTCGGAAACTTAGTTGGGCACCTAATACATGAAAATCGTGAATGATGCAACCAAAACATCTACCATGGCTTCCATCACTAACACGACCGCATATGAGAAGACCTCTGATATGAGACGGATCATAGTTTGGTCGAGTTAGAGGCATTTGAATCATATCAGGTGGCGAAGTGAAATTCAACTGAAATTCGATCCTCAGTTGTGCGTGCTACATACCAGCGTAGACCATGGCCGAGATGATGGATCGCTCGTTGGGAGGGGCCCAGCTCGACAGCAACACGTGGGTCGACGGGAAGGTTGGGCCCTGGGGTGCAGCGGAGGAGGTCTTCTCGTTATGAAATGAACTTGTTTGTCTTCCGTCATGGATTGAGTACCGAAATGCTTTCATATATAATTGTGCATATGTGCTCAATTTGCATTACCCTTTCGTTAACGTGTGTACGCTGAACCAGGTACTATTATATTTTTTACAAAAATTCACAGAGTATCGGGAGGACCGTTCAGCACCCCTCTTCTGGTAAGACAGGTGCGTACGTTTCGTAAGTAAAGAACTAACCGAATATTCTTCCATATATTAATAAGCATGCACGGACCTACCGTTCCATCACGATTCGCCTGTTTTCAAGTAAAATTTCAGGTCTCGAGCGAGGTATCCTGTATACGGGTTGCATATTTTGCTATAAAAAGCCAGTTTTCTCGGCACATTTTCAGTTTCCCTAATAGAGTTCAGACTACTCGCATCATCAAGAAGAAAATTGCTTCCAAGACCGGACTATCTCTGCCCTGAACCTTTAACCTCTGTCCAACACTTGAGAGGACCACTTCTCCTAGGCTGGTTTACCTAAAGTTTGTTTATCTAAATTTCCTTGAAATTTTCACGGGTCCTGCTAGTCTGAACTAATCTCACTTACTCACTGGTCAATTAACGAAGCTTTTGTTGAACAAGTCTACATTAATTTTAATTTGGTAGTCAGGATACATCATCTTTTTCTTCTTCCCTCTCCATGAAAGTTGTGCCCCGCGCATCGCGGTACTGACAGCCCCAGCTCTCACCTGACACAGCCCCAGCGCTCACCTGACACAGCCCCAGCATGACCCTGAGCACGATGAGGGCTACGTAGCTCCAGTGTGCAGTGACAGGGATGAGGAGGGTGATGATGGAGCCTCCAGTCAACACAATGGCATACATGCGTCTAGCCCCAACCTTTTCCGCCAAGCGGCCACCTAAGGGCGAAAATTTTCATGTTTTCTGACGAATGAAACAGAATGGATGCGCACAAAAATTTGGTATCATGAGTAGAAAGTCGCTTCAACATTCGTTGGGCCAAGTTGAAAATGTTATACTTCAGTCTTAGTACGGTGTGTATTTGTACATAGTAAGTTTTGCTCTACGAAGTGCAAAGTGCAGTTCTGTAGAAATCTTTTACATTATTCAATGGAAATAGTTACTATAAATTTTGCTAGTCATTTGAATTGTTCTGCCAAAGCGTTAATTAAGCGCAGTGCTGCATTTCTCATATTACTCTCTGTTTAGACCGGTGAATAAGGTTGTTAATCATCATTAGTAGTAACATACTTTCGTTAAGGGATTTGGGAATTTGATAATTGCGAACTCTAGTTTCAAATACAAGCCATAAATGTTCTGCCCGACTTAAAAATATTAAAGATTATGAACGATTTTGGAGTGGTCAAATCGATATTCAGATTCACTAACATATACAGAAAAAAAAATCGTTTATTCCGGAATCTGTCTCATACAAAGTACATAACTTTCTGTTTTTTAATTATTTAAATTGAAGTACATTAAAATCGTGTCACTAACTTCAGGTCACGTAAACTACGCCGTAATTTCAAACTCAGAAAAGTCTTAGTTTAAAGTACAGGGTGAAATGTTGACTAGGAGTTAATTTACTAGATTATACAAGTCTTCACTAGCATGTTTTAATAACTTGGTGCTACCTATGAAGCATTCTGAGTTGCATTCACGTATGCTTCTGAATGCACACAAGCCTTCATCAACTCCTGCCATAAGCATACGTGCATAAACGATTTCTCTTTCTTTTTTCTTTCTGAATGCAACTAAGAATGCTTCATAGGTAGCACCAAGTTATCAAAACGAGCTACTGAAGACTTCTATCATCTTGCAGTGGGATTAGAAACAATGTTCCTATTTCTCTCCATTTTTTAGGAAGGTTCAATGTGTCTATTTAAGAGTATGTACCGTAGCCTTCAGCTGCCCTCTTGTAAGACTTCACTTTGGTTTCTACAAGAGGGCTACCGTGTGCTTCGCTCGCCTGCTGGAGCAACGAACACACTGAGCATGTGCTGCTATGTGGTGCGGTGTCTCTGAGACTGTCGGGGTCTGGGTTGAGATTTGAATCTTAAACACAATATAAATGATATTTCATACCAAAGTCGTACGTTGGAGGGTTACGAATGTATGACTAGTTCTGTGCTGCAATAAGTAGAACGAACGGCTCTTGTTGTGCCCGTGTATTTTGGACGCTGGTATGACTCGTGTCGCACTAGGACAATCTGAATGTACTTACGATCATGTAATGTCACAGGACGCTGAGGGAAATATTACGTTGAAATTTTGTCGTCTGTATCCTTTGTTTCATTAGAGTAATACGTTCAGTTCATCAAGATTTCCTGCCTTCCTGTCGATTTTTCGACGAAAATGAGCATTACGTGCTGATTGGTGAGGCACTAGGCACTTCTTTAATTTAAAGTTCATCCAACAGGTTCGCCTCCACGAGACAGGTAAGCCCGACCTGCACTTGGTAGACACCCGCACCTGATAGCATGGCGGTCCCGTCACAATGGGTGGCCAGGCTGACAGGCACTAACCTGGTATTTGGGTCCAGATGTACCCCCAGAAGAAGGCCCCCAGTATCAAACTCTGTTCGAACTCATCCCACTCGAAGTCTCCAGTCTGCCCACAAGTTTAATAATCGATATTACTCATCCTGACGCGGAACAACTTTGAACAAGACGGACAGTACGTTTGGAAGTACATGATCTGCTATTCAAGGTAAGAATGGTTTTTGAAAACTACAAGGGAATCTAACTTAATAATGCCCGTGTATATATTTTTTATATTTATATATATGTTTGGTGTCCGCTTCTGAAGAAATAACATTAGAGCAAAACTAACTTTTCAGTAATTACACAAAAAGCAATACTGAAACAACCACTGCTTTCCATATTCAGCCAGTTGGTAGCTCGGATACAATTTATTCCCGGTCAAACGAGGATAATAGCACAAATTGAATGACCCGTTCATTAACGGGTTCATTGAAACCCGTAATTTTTAACGGGCGTACATACTAGTTAGTAAATAAATGTCTAAGGAGTGTGTGGGGAATATTTTCACACGGGCTTAAGTCTAATTATAAAACCTTAATGTACGTATGATTAAATGCTAGACTTCTTTATCATGGTTCCTTCATGGGAGGGGGTTATATTTTTGAACTTGTTGTGCAGAGAGACAAACTTAAAATTGCCCGACACCGATTCGACCTCTTGCCGTTCGTCCGCGCGGATCCACTGGGTTTCAGATCGGTTGGACCGATAAGTGAGAATAACTAATGAATAATAATATTCTTATGGTCTTGCAATATCCGCTGGGTTCCAGATCAGTTTGGACCGATAAGTGAGAATAACTAATGAATAACAATATTCTTATGGTCTTGCAATATCGCAGCCTGCTCGAATAGGGTCAAATGCTGACGAGGCCTCAGAGGTGGTGCACTGGCGACATCCAAAATCAGATTCTGCCTGTTTCGAGCTCACCCGTGTCACAAATTGATGAATTATTAGCAACAACGAAAAATAATGCTGTTTTTACCCTAGGAACCTCTTTTTGACGCAATTTTACCGCTCTTTATGCTGGCTAAGCTAGTGAATTAACAACGCCTTCGACTTGCACGGCTGTATATAGTCATACAATTGAGGTATCCATTCAGCTTTATCCGTTTACTCAACAGGACAATCAACAGTCCGGGAAATAGTGTGTACAAATTCACAATGCTTGAATTGCACTCACATTTTGGTCGGTACTCGTAGAGTTGTCGTCCTCGTACCCACACTCGTTGAATTCTTCAGTTGAATTTGAGGTGGCGTTGAGAGGTCTCACCATGCCCACGATGGCGATGTTGATGTTGGTGCGCAGCATGTAGGTGAAGGTCTGGCCCCAGAATGCCATGAAGGCCACCACATAGCGCTGCGGGAAATACCCTGCATGGTGTGAACATGTGAGTATGTTGTAGATACCTACATACTGTAGTGTAGCGAGAAGTGTTCTGCATGGTGTAAACATGTGTGTTGTAGATACCTACATACTGTAGGTTTGTTAGGCAGACAATTTCCAGGGGTCCCAGCGGGATTATTCATGCCTGTTGTCACGCAACAACGACTGAGTGAAGTGCTGAAAACCAGTGGCACTGAACACAACTATTCTTACCATATTCTTTTTCTTCAATGTTTTATGAGGAAACGTGCAAAAATTTTCTGAACACGTTGACTCCGAAGTGGGTCATATATGGTACACGCGATCATCTAACCTAACTTAATGTAACCAAAGCACTGTCATGTATAAATACAAATTTTCGAGTTTTTCTCCAAATTTGTGTTCATCAATCGAATAAGCTGAGTCTGATTAGAAAGAAAATTGATAGAGTAACCAAATTTATGAAACCAAAATCCTTCATTTTTAAATTCACAGTAAAAATATTTGTCGGCATGTAATTTTACCTGTGTGGAGAATCGGAGTCAACGTGTTAATTATATCAACATTTTATCAGGGTGCTACAAACTTTTTGACCAGGTTGGGTATAAACAGCTACTGAAATTAATGAACGGCCAATGTGCAATATTTTGTTTCTGAATTTTACTGAATATATTTTCCTAATTGACATGTGAGGTCGCACATCCCCCCGTGATGGCACTTTACCTTCATGACTCCAGGCTCGTCTGAAAAACTTTCGTTGCGTTCCCTATTTTAACCTCACTAAACATAAAACCACGACCCAGTACTAGTACCAGCCCATTTATATATTTTTGCAACCGGTCCTCGCGGTAGCACTTTCTGCGTGTCCGAGTAGGGACCTAATTTTGACTGGTTAGTACTAGGTTTTTCTAAGCTTTTGGTCAACATAGAAATTAATCATGGGACCCTGGTATTTTGGCATTTTCAATAAATGTGAAATTTAATCGTTGACACTTACCTTGCTCTTTCAGGGTGGGTTTCTTTACTTGCGTAGACATTGCAACGTTCTTAATTTACAGGGAACAGATCATAAATTTTTGCAATCGCTTTTCTCAATTGTTATTTATTTTCATGGCAATTTATCATATTACCCCTGTCTTTCTTATTTTTCCCGACCCATCAATCTTTTCAAAATGGTTCACATAACCTGAAAGAAATGGAAGCAGAGGATATTTGTTCGCAATCCTGACTGTCTAATTTTACACATATTTTCAAAATCGTTATTTATCGATAATTCTACATTTAGTTAAGTAACAATTCTGAGAGCGTTCTCCTCATGTAAAAGAATTAACTCTAGAAAATTTAAAACTTCCCAACGTGAAGAAAAGAAATGAAGTGCATTTGGCCATCGGAACCGTAAGGATAAATGAGAGATGAAAGAACTTCCTCAGCATCATTAGAAAACAAGAGAAAAAGATGTAAAATGCGCTGGAAATTAGAAACATCCTCACGGTCAAGCAGATAAAGTTTATCATGGTCTTCGGTATCGTCTGTAGCGAAGATGATGTCATGGCGCGCTACTTCGTCCGTGAGAATTTCAGGCTGAACAACAACTGCTACAGACGCGTGCTGAGCGAGGTGGGGAAA
>VOMN01018997.1:0-11161 GCA_014899125.1 Orchestia grillus
TGCAGACCTGACAGTCCTGCCTGCAGACCTGACAGTCCTGCCTGCAGAGAGCAGTAGTTTGCACAAGCGCCTCTGGGCCGCTCAGATATGGCAATCGCTGGAACAAATTCGCGTTGGGAAGATGAAGCAGCGCCTGTTCGGGGGATGTCGGAGTGGCAGGTGTGTGGCAGGTGGCAGGTGGCAGGTATGGTTGGCAGGGAACAGGTGGCAGGCGTGGGTAACAGGTGCAATTGACATGTGGCAATTGTGAGTGGCAGATATGATTGGCAGGTGGCAGGTGGATGTGACAGGTGACAAGTGGCAAACGTGGATGGCAGGTGTGGGTGGCAGGNGTGGGTGGCAGGTGGCAGGTGTGGGTGGCAGGTGGCAGGTGTGGGTGGCAGGTGGCACATGGCAGGCCAGGGCGTCAACAGAGTCGTGCTGCAGAGTGCCATCAAGACGACCCTGATGAGTTCTACAATTTTCCCCCACAACGTATCATTTTAAAGCTCAACTTTCAATTTTATTTAACCATTGTAAATTTTCAACCACCGCTACAATTTCAGTGAACAACTTTTAATTTCCAAGAAATGTTACCAATTCCAACTCTTAACTTTCTATTTTCAAGCATCAGTTTCAATTTTAACGAACCACATCCAATTTAAATGAATAATTTTCAATTTTCAAGAGGCGTATTCAATTCTAGTTAACCACGTTGCATTTTTTAAAGCCCCTTTCAATTTTCAAGAACTACTTTCAATTTTAAAGAATTACTTTCAATATTCAAACAACCCTTATCCTTTTCTAGCACTTCTTTCAATCTTAAAGCAAAACTTTCAATACATGAGCATCATTTTCAATTTCATTGAGCCACTTGCAATTTTCAAGCACAACTTTCACTTTTCATGCACCACTTTCAATTTCAATGTACATTTTCTATTTTCAAGCACCACTTTCGATTTTCGTACGCCCCTTGTAATCCTCTAGCTCAACCATAAGCTTCTGAGCACCGTTTTCACCTTGCGGCGTGTACTTATGGCTAGCGTTTACAGTGCTAATTCTATTTGAAAGTTTAAGGTTAACAGTATTTTCTTAACCGTATTTTTCCACAAAAAGTTAACCGTACTTTGAATTAATATTACTCAAGGGGTATTATAGATAATTCAGTTTTGTTAAAACCGTTTCATGAAGCAACTATTTATTTAGCCATGATAACCATTTAATTTTCTTTCCTTGTCCAGTTTTAATAAAGTGGACGCCCCTTATATCACTGATTTAGTGGACGCCTCCTGAAACATGGCTGCTCAAGAGTGTCAAATAATATCCTATGAGAGTAAAATAAAACAAAACATATTATCACGTTATAATAAATAGCTCCTAATGGTAAAAAATATATTTTACATAGGGTGCTTTGAGCACCATTTCCCATCACATATCCTCCATTTCCGTCAAAGCTCATTTGAGTCTCTGGTATTATTGCTCTCGTGAATTTTTTGTTCAGCTGTGAATTTCTTTGAGTAAATTGACTTCATTGCTGATCCTTTCTCGAAACTGGTTGATGGCTTCTTGTGCGTCACTTTATTTTATAAATATCCTCATAGGAACTAGTCGTGAGGCGCTAAATTCGGGGATCGTGGAGGCCACTCAATATCAGCGTTCACAGCTGCAATGCGATTGCCAAAAAGCTCTCAACCTTTCTCTGATAGAAAGCGGACGACGAACAGGTGAGCCGATCTTAAGCCCCCAGAGCCTGTAGAGTCGATTATCGGAAGTTTTAGGCGATGGAAGTGTCACCGTTGCATCAATTGCCACTAGCACAGGAGCGTTGGGACCCACCTGTGCATCGCCAGGTACTCTTATAGTTTTTTGGGTTTTAATTAGCATGGCCATTCCATAAAAAGTGACGGTAAATCTTGCGTGAAATAATGCGATTTTCTGTATCACTGATACGGACTGCCTTCTCTGACACAGTCCTGCAGTTTAGGAATACGGACCCGAGAATTTTCTCCCATCTGATTCCTTCGATGCGTAAATTCCTTTTTGACTCAAGCACAAAATAGAAACAAATTTGCAAACAGGGCGCATAATTATAAAGTATTGAACCCGTTCGAAAATGAAAATTCTTCCACATTTTTCCAGAAAAGGAAAAGTGCAAACTCATCGGGACATTCGTGGTGAGTTTCAGTGGGAATATGAAGGCGGTACAGCGCGAGGAAGTCAGGTGATGTGCGACGAGCACAGGTGATGTGTTCTTCCATGTTGTGGTCATCATATCTTCAAGTTGACGTCATGACATGCAGTGCGACATTCCCTGAACTGCAAAGAAGGAATAAAAAAGATCCCGGACCAACAAACAGCTACGTGTAGTTGCGGGGAAATTTGCGTTGAAACGGCCCTGTTGAATCTAGGCTAGCAACGGTCGTGACGTGGGGGACGATAATTCGTTCGAAGCTGTCCATGTTCGCCAGGTGACTAGATGCAAAAAATAAATCGATGCAGAGCAGTTCTCTATATGTAAAAAACATGAAGAGCAATTCTTGCACTCCATAACCTCAGCATCGTACTCCACGACCTTTGTCTCTTTCTCTCTCGCCCTCTCTCTCTCTCTCTCAAGTACGCCTGCCTGCACCATCTTTCCAAGCCTGACATGCCTTCAAATATTATGGCTGTGTTCTCCATAACATTTATGGCTCCCTTTAGCACGACCGCTCCCCTTGAACGGAAGAAAACAACCCACCCTTTGAAGATTGGGGGAAGGGGGGAGAGTGCTCGATCGTTTGATGAATTGAGGGAAACTGGGGCGGCCTTTGAGATTCTGCGAAGCTTCCTTTCTTGGGGCGCCGCCGCCGCCGCTGCGTCAGGGCCCAAGAATTTCTTCGCCAATCGAGAAAAGNTAGGGAGAAATGGGGCGAGTTCGCTCTGACGACGTTAGTAAATCCTGATGCAACCATGTGATGGGAAATTGAAGTTGATGTGATGATTAGAAATTTGAAATGAATTCAAGTTGAAGGGACTGATAAGCGATGGTAAATCCAAATCGAGGGGACGGTCAAAATTAGAGCAAGTTTAGAATAATTAAATTGTAAAACCAGGGTAAATTAAAATGGGGGGAGCTGTGGAAAACTTGAACTGATGAAACTATCAAATGATGCCAAATTTAAGTCGATTAGACTATTAAATGAATACAAATTTTTGAATTTGAATAAAATTCTGAAAAAATTAAGAGGAGGAAACGGTTCAGAAGTAAAAGAATTCAAGATCTGCGAAGAAATAAGATGCAAGACGCACGTAAGAGAATGTAGGAGATGATAATACACGTCTGATTAGCCCACAAGGAGCGTACAGCTCAACACGGACCTGCACAATGGAAAGAATTGAAGTTATGAGACGCAAGGCAATCGAATTCAACGGGAGCCACGCTGCTGAATGTTGGGTGTCAACGGTGGCTTATGAATGTCTAGTGCTAGTGCTGCTGACTGAACACTAGTGCTAGTGCTGCTGACTGAAAATTAGTGCTGGTGCTGCTGAGTGAACACTAGTGCTGGTGCTGCTGACTGAACACTAGTACTAGTGTTGAGGCCTGATCACTAGTACTGGTTTTGGTGCCTGATCACTAGCACTAGAGCTGCTGCCTGAACACTAGTACTAGTAATGCTGCCTGATCACTAGCACTAGAGTTGCTGCCTGAACACTAGTACTAGTGTTGCTGCCTGATCACTAGTACTAGTTGTGCTGGCCGCACTGGTCACACCGGAATACCGTCACGGCCGCCTGGTTCGCTAAAGAGGCACACACGTGTGACCCAGCAAGGTGATCCTGTGCAGCAGCTTCTGCCTTGTGGGTTGCCGCGTCCTCGTGAGAAAATCCTCTTAACGTACAGGCATCATCCTCGTCTGCACATCTGATCAACATGCGGGATGTAACCTTGCGTGAATGCCTGATGACTTACCTGGGGTGATCAATGTTCAATAAGCATACCTTGTCTAAATATCCAATTAACTTACCTTGAGAATATATCAAATGAAGATATTTTGTCTATATATCCAATGAATATATCGTGTATAAATATTAAGCAAGTATATTTTGTCGATGTGTCCAACGAACATACCTTTGATAAATAATATCCAATGCACGTACCTTGTCTAAATATGCAATAGACCTAACTAATGCCAATATCCAAAAAACATACATTGTGTAAATATCCAATTAAGATGATTTATCTTTCCATCCAATACAAATGCCCAGGGAAAATAATATCTAATATAGAGGGTGCGAGGTTTATTTAAGGACATGTTGTTATCAGTTCATTACATACTCGAATCATTTATAATATTATATTTTTATTTCACATAATCCATCTGAATTAATATGTTAATCCAAGAAATGAAAAAACGCAATTCTAGCTGTTTTAGCTGCCGCTGTACTGGTGTTAGGAGTTGCGAGCGGTGAAAGCCATGACGGGCCACCTTACGTGTTCCCACAAGGGTTTGGATTAATGCTGCTGGGGACACTGACGCTCTATAAAAGGTTGTTAAGCCCTGGATAGATAAGCATCCAGTGAAGGTCATCCGTATCTCAGCAAGACTTAGCGCCTTCTCACGAGGCAATTGTAACCCTAGATTGGTTATCAGGGAAATTTTACGATCATGAATAATACAACTCGTGTACAGGGCTGAATAACACAACTCGGGTGCAGGGCTGAATAACACAACTCGTGAGCAGGGCTGAATAACACAACTCGTGAGCAGGGCTGAATAACATTGACGGCGTAATAATGGCGGTAACACACAACAACCGGGGGGTAGTGGCAATAAACACAAATAAACACAACATACAAACATAGTGTTCAGTTACAACTAGCACAACATTAACTAACTAGTCACAACTAACAGCTGTAGGGTCCAAGACAAGTACTGGTATAAGCTAGAGAAGCGCCCGTCCTCTCGCTTGTGGAACGACGAATCCAAGGTCACCTGGCTTACCTGAAAAGTCAGTAAGATTTTAGGGATTTTATTATCAGGTTAATCAGGTACTCCCATAACTAGGAAACTTGACTCGCTGACAGCAATATGTCTGATTTTGATACACGCGTAAACGAATCCTTATCTTTACTGAAATGCACTTTTCTCGCAATAAAAAGGCTGACTCATGAATATATAGGAGCTCTATTCTGTTAAATACGTAAAAATAAGCCAATTTTTGCTTAATCAACCATTGGTACCGTCAAAAAAGTTTTGTCATGCATGGAGATCATTCATCTTTACGACAAAGTTTAAATGAACGCCTCGTCACCGAATAAACTTGTAACGATAGGAAGCGTTTGCCGATGAATACAAACAAGTCTCCTATTGAGGAAACTCTTAACAATCATCGGATTCTTTATTTGTACTCATTCCACTAATTTTAAAATCGGAAGAGTTTGCTCTCGCTCAGTAATGAGTCTCTTCTGTGCCTCTAGACAACTTCAGTCGCTGCCTGTGTGCCTGAAGCCAGAAGGCTGAAGTCACTGCTGGTGTGGCTGAAGCCAGAAGGCTGAAGTCACTGCTGGTGTTGCTGAAGCCGGAAGACTGAAGTCACTGCCGGTGTTGCTGAAGCCGGAAGACGAGGGATCCTTCAGAGGCGCCTTCAGTGCTGATGTCACTTCACGCTATTTATTTGCCTGTGCTGGACCTTGAAGTCATCCTCACCTCGGCCTGACGGACGCCTCGGTGCACCTCCACAATTCACTCAAATGTTCGCGCTTAAGTGAAATTCCATTAACAGGCTCACCGAACTGGCGCTCCTCGGCTTAAGCCACATTGCTAAAGTCAAGTCACTAAATAAATCCAGCTCCCGTCTCGTCACGTGACTTTAGAGACGTGGCTTTATTGACTTTAGTGACGTGACTTTAGTGGCGTGACTTAAGCGACTTGACGGGAGTGACGTGACTTAGTGGTGTGACTTTATAGTGACGGGACTTTAGTCATTAACTTATATTAGTCACTAAAGTCAAGGTAAATAAAGTCATGTAGCTGAAGTAACGTTACTCAAGTCAACGAAAGGAAGTCATATAAATAAGTTACTTTAGAATAAGACAAAACGCGTGAAATTCTTACACATGTTTCGGGGGATTTCCGATCATCTGCAGCTGTTGCTGACATCTGCTGCTGCTATTGATGTATGGAGCTGTACACACACACACATATATATANTATATATATATATATATATATATATATATAAATATATATTGATAGTTAGTTGTAGAAAATTCTACGTTCAGGCAATATGTTCACCAGCTTCCCCTAATTCATTTATCAGCTGCCACTAATTAACTTGCTAGCTACCATTAAGCCATTTATCAGCTGCCACCAATTTACTTCTCAGTATTCATAATTTAATTAATTAATTTTCGGAACATCATCGCTCCTTGTCATCGTGAGCTCGTTTAGCATCAGCAGGTCGTAAGCTCGTTTAGCATCAGCAGGTCGTAAGCTGGTTTAGCATCAGCAGGTCGTAAGCTCGTTTAGCATTGCACGTCGTAAATAACAAACAACAAACGTCAGCAGGACCTCAAGATGGCCAATCGGGATCACGTTACCAAATGACGTAGCGATGACGTCAATGTCATACGTAGACACATGATGGAAATTATTTCAAAACCAATAGAGGAGGTGGGAAGCAATGATGACGGTTGAATAGCTAGACAAAAGCTGTAAAAGCACAAAAAGTATCTTAAACATGCTCAAACTCACAAAGTCGGCGTCCAACAAGACGTTCCGCAGACAAATTTTCGATTCAAAAACTGACGTCACAGCTTTACGCCCTAAAAATCGATGTATGTAATGTACACCGTTATACACATCCTAAGATTACGTATTTCATGAGACACCATGCACGTTGTTCCTCACAAAACTGTGCACCTCACTCGGCAATATCAAGAATTTGACTCAGAATTAAGCCGATTTATCTCCTGCCAGTCCCGCTAAATGCACACCCCAGTCAGTCGACCACCTGCGTGAAGCAGTACTCTCTTCTGTTACAGCGACTTCATAATGTTCGGTGAATTATTTTTAATATATTCTATAGTGTGGTACACACTTTTGTGGGACACCATGCATGTAGAGTACAAATAAGAACAGCGTTTAAGTATGCCCACCCTGCCCACCTGCCGCAGCTCGTACCCAGCCTTCGCCCGGAGAGTGAAGACCTCCAGAGATGTGTAGCCCTCCAAAGGCCAGGGGCCACCAGGGACTCCAGTCGACCACCGAAAGCAGGGAGGACACCGATCTCCAGACAACGCTGGCTGCCTTCAGTCAGCCAAAGCCCCGTGGTAAATATTTTTATCAAGGAAGGGATTGCTATCTTTAAGTTGTAAATTTTTGACTTCTTCTTTCCTAAGGGGTATTTTTGGATCCCCTATTTACTGACGGTTATTTCTATTTTCGAATGCTTTAGCCGACTTTTCAACACCTGGTAAAGGATGTGACGAGTGCGGCACCTGCGAGTGCTTACCCATATATGAATTTTGTACACAATCATTTATTCCGAGGCGCAAACATCAAAGAAAGGAAAGAGTTTTCAGCGGGAAGTCTGTCATACCGGCATGCAAGTGTTTAACACAATACCGTTTTCAGGTCGATTTTGTAGCAATTGGAATCTGATTTGCCACAAAAGAAATTTAATTAATCTTAGAATAGAATAATACAAGTTGGATTTAAAAAAAACACATCCAATTTCAGAATAACTTGACGAGATAAGCGCGACAGAAATTAACACACAAAATATACATCCCGCACTCTGTGTACGACTGTATTAAACACAAGTACAGCAATAATTAAGGGGTTACGTTGTAATATCACAGAAAACTCTGACGTAAAAGCATCGAAATGAAGTATCGCAAAATTCCGAAGAGCGATACTATGTTAAAGCCAGGAGGAGGGGAGAGGGCCGGTGAGTTACCATCACGGTGGCATGTCGGTGGTTGTTGAACAATGTTTACGAATTAAGGGTATTTTTGTGAGGCAATGTATAGTAATATTTATCGATATGTGATTAGATGGAGCATCAAATATTGTCATTAGCGGCTCATACGACATGTAAGTATAGCATAAATTTTCAGTACACGTATTATATTTGTACATAAAATATTTGTACTAATATTTGTACGTGTGAAAGTACAAAGGTCAAGGCAGGAAGAAGGAAAGGTAACTTACAGCTGCAGCCGCTCCCCGTGCACTACAGCTGCAGCCGCACCCCCGATTTATTAAATTATGAATGATCAATCGTAGTGTAGAGTTTTAGAAGTTTCTTGATTATGTACAATTATTTTACAAGAGCTTCATTCGCTTTCGTCTTTCTTTTTCAGTCGCCAGACTCAAAGAGCTTAATAGTGAAAAGCTTCTTGTTTCCGTCTAAGATATATTTTTGCACGCATAGTTCCCTAGCAAATTAATCGTCTTCCTAAGCATGCATATATAATTATACATATGTTTCCAACATGCATAGTTTCCTAGCAGATTAACCGTCGTCATGGTTATATACATGTACGCGTACATGACCTTATTTATACATCTGGAACCTAGGTTCCAAGAAAATTTATTGTCGTCATAGTTAAGTTATAGCTAGAGTTCCATTTGGTCTCATATTTACAAAAAACTGATAATCCTCCAAATAATAATTGAAATCACAATAGTTGCACTGATAACGGTGACATCATGCGAACACCAGCGTTGTAATGATGACTGCCTGCCAGCGCGGTGCAGGCCGCCCTATCATGCGTACTGGGGGGCGTAAAGAGGGAAATATTAGTTTGATTTACTAACTATTAAAGCTAGACATTTTTTGAAAATGTAGTCTTATAAGTACTTTTTTCCTGTATTCGTGTTAATATTTGAATCAGTTTACCACTAAAATTGTAAATTCTTTACCGAATTAAGTGAAAACAAAAAGTGCTTGTGTGAGGGAATTCAATTTTTCTATACCGTAATTTCTACTCCAGGATGACCCGAAAAAAGAAAACCCATTTCCAAATTAGTATTTTTTACAACTCATTCCTGCCATAACTCTTCGAACCGAATTTTGACTTGATCTCATTAAATTTACTTCATTTCTAATCCTCTCTTCAAAATCGTCCTTGTTTTTGAGAGGAGAATAGCACACTTTGTTCTGGAGATGTCCGTAGAAAAAATTGTCCATAGAAAAAAATTGCAAGGTGTTAAGTCCGGTGATCTAGGGGTCCATTCAATTGGATGGTTCAATGCAATAACGCGAGCTATGAAAACCTTGTGCACAGATACTTGCACTGCACGACTTCTACGTGCTGGAGCGCCATCCTGTGCCCACCACAGCCTAGTAAATCTATGTTTGTAATTTTGATGCAGTTCATGATTTTTAAAAATTCGACTTCCTCATGGAAGTACTTTTTTTTCTTCTTTGCATGATATGCTGCAAAATTCAAAATTTCAGCTGCATGTAAACCTGTGGATAGAGGAGGACACGTGATGCTGCTTATTAAAGGAAGCGAAATGAAATAATGAATAAACATCCTGAATATTTCAGTATCTAACCCGAAAAAAATGTAAAAAATTTCATTTGCATGTATTTTGAAAATAAAAATATCTCTCTTCGTTCGTTTTCATTCAATTCGACTTATGCTAAACAAATGCGTGAGGTCACACGGCGGCACCCTGTTGGCACAGGGCCGCCGCTCCAGCTGTTGATGTGTGCGATAAAGCTGCGTGTTTGGACGAACGTCAAACACGTTAAGCAAACACCCAAGTGCATATAATGCATATATCAACATAAACATGCATATATCATCCCACAGGTCCATTCGTTGTGGCTCGAAGGAGAGACGCGACTGGCCGGACTGGATGTTGTTCTGGCCCTCACCTGCCAGGAGTGTGGAGACAGCACCTGACGGGCCCTCACCTGCCAGGAGTATGGAGACAGCACCTGGCGGGCCCTCACCTGCCAGGAGTATGGAGACAGCACCTGGCGGGCCCTCGCCTGCCAGGAGTATGGAGACAGCACCTGGCGGGCCCTCGTCTGCCAGGAGTATGGAGACAGCACCTGGCGGGCCCTCGTCTGCCAGGAGTATGGAGACAGCACCAAGCTTCCTGCCTGAGCTACGACGGGCTGTAATGCAAAGATGTTTTATTTTATGGGAGTCGTTGGCGGCTGAGCTTCCGAAATTAGACTTCTGGGCTTTGAATGACTCCTCCTTGCGACCTTCTTTTTGCAGCTGCTGAGGATTTATCTGTGCAATGCAACCATAAATACACTAAATTGGGATTTATTTTGACAATGTAACCATAGATACCCTGTATAAGGATTCATCCTGGCAATGCAACTACAAATAGCAGAAAACACCTCCGAAGCTATTGGGTAACTTCATTCGTACTGCGAGGGTTGAATGTGAGCACTTGTACTAGAAAAACTCTGCTATAAATATGTATATTAGTAACGCTTGTTTACGAAATATTTTTACGGAATAATAAAGCTGAGTTAACAAACCAATAAGAATAATGAATTCTTTAACGTTCACGTTGCTATAAGTTATATACGTTTTCCTTTCGGTTTTGAATCGATCATCCAAATGATAATTAGAATTATTCAGTCCTGGTGGACCAAATTACACTGATCTAAACACACTCAACTTCCGTTCACAACGAAGACGTCCGTGGAACGTTTAGAGCTATCTGGAAAGAGGGGCAGATTCTGTTTTCAAATGGCTCACACGTACGTTAGGATGTCATACGAAGAGTAAGAGGCACAATGCTTACACCAGACGAGCACTGCAGCTTCTCTTCTCGACAGGGCCTCGCAGGGGAAGTACGAGGGCCTAGCAGAATTGACTCGTCTGCTCTACTCAATGAAGAGTGGTAGACTGGCAGTAGATGGAGGGCAAGCTTGGAGCATCTACCCGACCGATCGAGACAGAAAAACAGCCCCCCTGTCTCAGGCACAGAGCGACTACTACCCAAACTGGACCCCTTACCATCACCCACCGACCTCCAGAGTCGTGATCCAGCACCGCCATCTCAGACGGAGGTCATGACGGCAGGTAACACGCAGGTTTATCCTCACCTGCGTGTGCGCAGGTACACGTGAGGGTCTTATAGGTGACAGCATTCCTTCAAGCCCGCGCCGCTCGCCGTGTAACGACGACTTCAGGGCAGACAGTCGCACACCTCCAGCA
>VOMN01019010.1:0-24301 GCA_014899125.1 Orchestia grillus
GGCCCACCCGCCACGACAAGGCCGAGGCAGCATCGGGTGGGCTCATATCTAAGAAAAATATACCAATTTTCTTCATTTCTTTCAATTCTACTTCTCAAAACCGACGGTCACTCTCCCTCTTCAAGTTCAACAGTGAAAATCTTTACCCATTCTAAGAATATGAAACTAATTCTGAGCTAACCATGAATTCTCCATGAACAAAATTCTTGTTGACATACGACTCCCTTATTTTCAGGAGAAACATAAGTTTCGCGCTGAGGATTCCAACATTCGGATGCAGACCACTCCAGCCGTGGATGTTCACGCACCTTGACCACAGACGTGTGTCCTTTTTCGACGGCCCAATAGAGAGCGTTTTTTCGGTCCTTTCCGACGAGGTCGACGTCTGCGTACTTCTTCATGAGCGCTTCCACCACAGTTTTGTGGCCTCCTCGTGCTGCGTAGATTAAATTAGAGTCCTGGTTCCGGTCCTGTAGAAAAGATTGGTCAGAAAATTGTGACAAAATTTTCAGAACTCCTACGGAAAAAATTAAATGAGAAATCATGGAAATCTTTGACAGACTATCACAATCCTACATGCGTCCTGAAATATTTCTGCAGTGTTGGAATTACATAGTAACCAATAATCATAAGTCCACGGTATAGAAATGATAGATAAAGCCAGCATTGCAATAGAAATGTAGAGGTAGAGAGTACGCAGGCGTTGCCGTAACGCTCCGGTAAAGAAGCGCTCCTTCCTAAGCAGATTGACTTCCTAGCAACATAAAGTTGGAGGGCACACTGAGGAAGACAAATGTCATCCGTGTACTAGAAATGATACTTCAATTCGGGTAGAGTTGCTCCCAACCTATACTGAAACTAATCAATTAATCATGTAATCTGACTGGTTCGACCCTCTGACACGTAACTTATTTTATTTTGTTGCAAAAAAATGAATGATTTCATTAAAGTAATGGTGATGGAGTCTAGAGTTGGTGTCTGGTTTCTATTTACGTCACCAGATCGAGAGTAACATTTTGAAAATACGAATGATACGCAACATTTATAACGTCGCTCAGGAACGCCATCGGTTGAACTATTAGACCATAAGAACGGGTTAGGGAGATCGAAACATTGACCCAATAACTTGGAAGTTAACATAGAATGGACCAAAACATAATCCTTGAGAGCTGACCTGAATATTGACGTAGGCGCCGGCATGGAGCAGCGCCTGTGCTATCTCAGTGTATCCCTCCTTGCAGGCGATGGTGAGCGCTGTGCCTCCGTCCTTGTCCAGGGCGTTCACGTTGGGCTTGTGCTCCAGCAGGAGCCGCACCAACTCAATATAATTCCCCCTGGTTGCTACCAGCAATGCCGTCCAAGAATACTGCCGAGGAACAAGACCGAAAGTTGTAACCTCATTCGAAGAGTGCGGCACGTTTGGTTTTGGGTTTCCCGAATTATGGTCACGCTTGATATGAGCCTAATGGAGCTTACAAAAGGTACATGCATAAACTATTAGTAAGTATTATTAAAAAAGTACAGTTCAAAAATTTGCTATTTTATGATTTTTACTTAATAAATGTTTACACTGAGAGTGCGTAAGCCAATAGGACTTGGCATTTTTTTTATGTACAGGTAACAGTGTGGATAAACTATTTCTATTTCTGATATTCTTGGAATTGAGTATAGGTCAATTATTTTACTTTTATGTTCGTTCTGTAACCATTTGTATTGGAGCTGTGGACTGGAATAAAATTTACGCTCGCAAAAACTTGCCTAGTACTTTACTCACCAACTTAAAACTCGCTAATGTTTATGAATTAGTATTTCACATAAAATTTCATCCCGCATTACACATACTGTAATTTAAAGCTTCACTGGGACTACAGTTGGCTCAAACGTTTAAACCAGATACTCTCAGTAGAGCTAACTACTATTAATTTCGTTTTGCAAATCTTTACTTCCAGTTTAAGCACGCCTTTCATTTGATATTACACACCACAATGTCGGCAACTTCTACATAGCACATGTGTTCCAGATCAGGCCATGTGATGCTAACTGGTTCGATTTACTTAAACTTGGCCTAACAAGCCACGGGAAAGGTATGTAAATATTCTCTCTCGTCAAAGCCGAAAATATTCGGCAACTATTCACAATTTCAAAAACACATAGCACCTACACACTGGAAAAGCTGGCGATAATTTAAAACGGAGATAAAATATGTTATGATCAATAGTGAAGTTTTCCTTCTTGCGCAGTGCACTTTCAGTTGCAATAACGTCATCATACCAATAATACCTACGCTCGTATGTTCCCTGATGTAATTCTCACGTGCGCCATCACCACAACCGAATTATGAACTAAAATAGGAGCTCGAATCTCACCATGCCAGTGGCGTCCGTGTTGGCTCCGTGGGTAAGCAAGGGCTGGCAGATGGGCAAGAAGCCCTTGCGACATGCCCAGATGAGGGGAGTGGTTCCGAACTTGTCCCCCACGTTAACTTTGGCTCCCTTGCTGAGCAGGTCCTGCACAACCGCAGTGTGGCCCCGGCCTGCGGCCCACATGAGGCAGGTCATGTGATGGGGCCCCTGGGTGTTGGGGTCCGCCCCGTGGTCCAGTAGTAACTTGGCCAGCGAGGCGTGGCCTTTGTAGCTCGCCCACATCAGGGCTGTCCAGCCTCCCTGCAACAGGGGCCGTCGTGAGCGCAACTCGAAATGAAGTTATGAAGTTAAGATTAAATGTCAAAACTAGAAAACGACGCTGTGCTTAAAACAGATTTTTACGTCAAACTAAAGGTCTTGACAGTTTTCGGCGTGGAAGATGTTGGTTATGAAGTCAAAACGAGAGTCAACGATTATGAAGTCATAACGCGAAGTAGGATAATTAAAAGATCACGTAAGAATCAGAGCTCCAATGGTAGTTAACGCTTTGCTATGACAATTGATTCTTTGACAATTAATGCTCGAACGTAAGCAAAATTAAATTCAACGTTTACCTAAATTTGTAGTGAAGGTTAAAATTGATTCCTCATTTGGAATGAACGCCGTAATGGTATTTATGGAAATAATGAAATACTGCGAGTCAGTGCAAAACTAGTCGAGGAAATTTTCAGTTAAATTGAAATAAATATTAAATTATCAAAACCAAAGCGCACACAGATCTCGAAACAGGATACGAATGCAGAGCCGGAAATGCAAGACTGACCCGTTGAGCAAGGAGGGCAACTAAGCGAAAACTGAGGAGAGTCTGTCGTAACCTAAATGAGACTACGTCAGTAACACTTGACTCATGAAGACAATTGTTCATGTCAAATAGTGTAAAGTTCATGTTTAATCGGGCAAAGAACAGTTAGGCAGGATGTCAGACCGTAGCCCGGCGGATACGCCTACAAACTGTACGCTGGAGACATGAATCCCTCAAGGACAACTTTAGGTGAAGTTGCAAACTACACCTGACTCAGAATTGTTGAGTACATTTCCTCGACTCAGAATAGATGCCATGGCTTCGTACCTAGATGACCATTTCCACATGAGCTGACCATGAAAATGACTAGCACAGGTACTGGTACGTTTGTAGGACCCAGAAGTTAGCCCTCGTCTTTCATGTACGAGTACGTTTCAAAATAAAACATTCCAATCATTATGTTATCGCAAAACAAAATCTCATTATACCAGCGAACGTTTACTACTGCATTACCGCTCATTCTGTCACAAAAAGTTTACTTTCACTAAATAAATGTCAGATCCTACTACATCAGGAGCTTTACGCACTCAATTGTATCCACAAAATAAATACTCTCACAATGATCAATTTCGCCGTAGCTAAGCAGGTCAGATCACGAGGTATGGAATTATTCGAAAGATAATATACATATGTTAATCTGTCAAATGGGGTACAATAAATCGGATTAAATTTAGAACGGATGGCGACTCCGATAAGGAAAGCTTATGTTGAGGATCTTCCGGAGACCAAAGTTCGGTGACGGATCCGATAACTGATGCTGTGTCATCACCAGTAAGCTAAAAATCAACACTAATGAATGATAATGAAAAATATCACAACGACAACAAAAGATAGACATTGAGAAGGAATGAAAAACGTCCTAAGATGTACTTTCAAAAACGTAGATGAATTACGAGGATATTTTTTAAGCGAAACTCGGGAATGAATGTGACACACATTGCTTGGAAAGAAGGAATTTGTAAATAGCAATGTAAAACCAGATTAATAAATGAAGAGCGCTGGAGACGATCGAGACTACAACTTATTACAACGAATATAATTATAATTAAAGGCAGACCGAAAAACTATTCGAGGACAGCATAGAAGCCTTATATACAGAAACATATCTACGTTTCATCATTTCTGTTCCTTCTAATTGAGTCTTATTTCCTAACTTTATTGTAAACACCCATTATCCTCATTAAAATTAGCTATTGTATTATTCTAGTGTCGTATTCACTACTAATATTAGTATGCTGAAGAGAGGCAAATTTGACACGTCATTGACCTGACAACGATAGCAAAGCCCTAGCATTTAAATTGTTCTTATTTTGTTCAGTTATATAGAAATAGGAAATCATGGTTTTTAATCCAAGAAAAAATAAAAGCAAACAATCTTGCCTAGTGTAATTAGTCAGTAAAGCATTTACGAATTTATGATACCATTAAGGAAATAGATAAGCATACTAGCAACAATCAGATCTGAGGCCTTATTTAGTGCCCATCCTGTTGTTAAACCTGACCTTAAATTTTGTAGTTTTGAGCAGTAGTTTTTGAGAAGGATTAGTACGATTTTCAGGGAATTTTACCTCGAACTTATCTTCAAGGCAGCAAAAAAAAGGCACCGCGACATTTTGGGGAAATTATCGACTTCACCCATGAGCCTTTATCTACGCACCAGAACTGTGAAGGGAAATTCCACCCAAACGTACATCCACTTTCAGTATCATGGTTTTCAGTAAAAAAATAATTTAATTCCAGTTTCGACGGAGCGAGTTTCATGAACTGATGCGATTAAATCCGTCAAACAGTTCTTCAATGGCACTCAAAATGAGAGTTCGAGCGTTCATTCGAATAAAAAGAAAGTAAATACCTGCAAATAGAATAAAGCGTCGGCACACGGAGCTACTGTTCCGCACACCTGTCATACACTAGTCTACATATAGTCTAACATGAGAATTATAATTTGTACCAGTCAATTCGTCTCCTAAAACTCTTATGTAAGATAAAATTGCGATTTAGCGAGGTAAAACCGCTCATGATTACGCTCATTTAATTCGTCAGTTGGGTAACCTTTCATAATAGTTTCAAAATTTGTTGGAAATTAAAATGCCCTCGAAAAGATGTACAAAATAAATTAAAAATCCCATCATACACGGCAAATACCGAAACATCAAGAATTTTATCCGTCCCTAAAATGAACATTAGGCTATCAGCAACGAAAATCAGAAATAAGTAAATAATACTGATATCCCCGAGACATTAACAGATATTTAACTAATAAATATAGGTGCCGAGAAACTGGCACCGGTGATCGTGCTTTAGAAATTGATCCCAATTCCATATTTTCCTAAAAGTTTTGCATGATGTCTGGAGCAACATATCCGGCTCTCTTTGAAATAGAAAATAAGGATAACGCGCGTTTTGGGACACAATTTTGCTGAATTTTAAAGCGATTTAATTTATATAAAAATTGAAAACCATATATCAAACGATTGCAATCGCACCAATTTTTTACAAACAAACACTTGCTCCCAGGCCGGAAAATTATGTTCCTTCAAATAGGAATTACTTTCCTATGAACCACAACGCTCTGAGGCACTAAAACAGAAACAGCAAATTCTACACAGAACATCGTGCAAAAGCAAGATTAAATAACCTACTACTCGAGTTAAGATAAGCAAAACGATGGCTAATCTCGTTACGTATATGCGGCAAAATTAGGGCGCTGCTCGAGCTTTCAAACCAACTTTTCATTGGAGTCAATGCACTCGAGAACTCTAGCACGTGCATTCCGTCAACCTTATCTTATCAGACATTAGCCTCTTGGTTAGAGGAAATTACTACGATATTTTTATCACAACCTGCCCTACGATGGATTTCGAATAAATGGTTTTTGTTACACTGCAAGTAATGTTTCAATATATGACTAGTACAGCGGTCGCAATGATCTAACAATCGTTCAACTGAGTTATGGTTCAGGTCAGAAATTCTAGCTCTTAAAAGTTTCTACTTATGTCGAGATGAATTTCAGCGTCATGGTCGAAGTGATGTAATTCGAGTTCAACATAAGTTTTGTTCTCAGAAATTTAATACTAGGAAGAATTCTCTTGACCTCCCCATGTGTTTCCGATTAATATTATCGCAGTGGCGGAAGAGAACTCATGTGAGCTCAACATGAGCAGCGACCTTCGGAAATTCAATACTAGGAATAATTTTCTAAATCTTACCCCACCATTCCGAAGATGAATATTTTCGCCAGGGTTGTATCGATTTAAATTTTAAGCAGCTACAGTTGTGACCCTCGGAACTCATCAGTATATGAATAATTCCCCTGACCTCACCATGTCTTTCTGATGAATATTTGCGCCGTGGTCGAGTAGGGCCGCCACCACAGCTTCGTGACCCTCCTTGGCGGCCGCCAGCAGTGCGCACCATTGGTCCTGCGAATGCAATGTAATCAACAAGGAGAACAAATGTGAGAAATTACGTCATTACTGTCACGTGTAGCGCATCATGACTAGCGAGCTGTAATTTATCTGAGAGATCAATTTAACTGAAAGGAAGAAATTGAATCACCTGAAAGGAAGCGCCTCTATTAAGAAAGATTTTAAATACGATGCACTAGTAAACAAGACGCTTCCACATTACCGTTTGGCAAGAGTGTAAAAATCATTTGTATAATTTCATTATCTTCAAAGTTTAAATTAAAAAACCAAGAAGCGGGTTTTATGTACTTTCCGAAGTTTTGTTGTTCTGAAGACAGGAAGTTAAGAACAACATAATACTTCGGATTTCAAATTCCCTGCAAATTCGGTAGTGTACATACACACCGCGGGGGGCGTCCAATATTCACTTCCTTGTAAATCATAAAAGCAAATCGCGTATAGCGAATACTAAAAGGAACACAAAACTTTCACGCGTTTTGGTAATTTTCTGCTGTCAATACAGCGAAGTGTTCTTCTTATTTGGGGAACTAATAAATGCCTATCAATCGTTCGCAATATATACGAAACATAACCGTTTACCTTCAACGTTCACTCCCGCAACACAGCGTTCAATCTACACCCCGTTGACTGGCAGCACGGAACGGGACCACACCCAACATTGCCACCAGCAAGAAACTTCCATTAAGGAGATCGACGAAGTTTGCGGATTAGGTCTACTGAGCAGCTCTAGGAAACTAGCAATGCAAGGGCAGGGGGGAGACCATACCCAGCCCTGCATCTGAGGTACCCACAGCGGTAAAAACTTGTCGGCTTCAGGCATCGCAAACCGGTTTAGCATCTGGTGGGTGGTGCAGCTCTGGATGAAGCTTTATTACATAAAAACTTTCTTACTAGCCAGGCCGACCAAGCCTACCGTATTGGGCATACCAAGTGACATTACGACGCAATAAATACATGGGTAGGCTAGGCAATTTACACAAGAGTGAACGAGACAGTTATGTGCACGGCCGAACAACGCAGTTAAACAAAAATTAAGTGATGTGAAAAGATAATGTTCACGGAACATTTCTAGTCGTGCAAGTTTCAAAGAAAATTTTCCCGAGGCATGTCACACATATCTAAACGATCAGTACAAACTTGATCACTGTATTTTTGTCTATAAAACATTTGTGTTAAAATATGGATTCAGCGCTTAAGCTAAAATGCAAATAATTTATTTATACACGGCATTCTTCCTAAAATTTACTTGTTTTCAATTGCACGAGCTCAAAATTTTCCAATTCGTTTGAGAAAATATACACACAAGGGCGCCACAAGGTATCCTCGGCACTAATGACCTCTGGAACAGAGAACTTACTGGATTTAGTCTGTGCGAATTGCTAAACAGCTCTTTCTGATGAACAGAATCTCGCACAAAAACTTGAAAAGAATTCATGAGCTGGTGTAAGTACCCCAAATAACAAGAACACTATCAATCAGTCAAATCTCGATAAAAGCAGTACTGCGATCTAATAGGAATGTTAACGCCTTTTTGACCGCATGTGTACAACAACGCAAGCCACTTGATAAGCTACACCAAAAGACGTACAGTCCGCGGAACTGGCCGGTTCAACAGCCAGTTCTTGAGCACCTGCTAAAAAGCGGACGCACTTCATTACCAACTCTCTCCGTGTCTGCTGACTCGCGCGTCTGGCTACTGCAGTTGGACGAGGCTACAATAGCGAGGAGAGAATGTTTAGTCCTTTTAATAAAAGAAAAATTGAGAACTGCCAAGGGAATAAATGAGGCGATTTAAACGGCACTGATTGCACGGACTGATAATAATGAACTGTTGAAAACTCGCAGATGTTTGTAGTGGAAATCAAATGAACCTTCATTACGACAGCCTGAAAATTTTGCAAGCAATACGTACAAATTCACACAGATTCAATTCTAGCTCAGAATAAGCTTTAATACATGTAAATAATTTCGCAACACAATTTGACTAAACAATAATTTATTTACTGTAACCTTTCGAGCGATGACTGAAGTTGTGTGCGAGTTTCAATTCGTCGGAAATAGGACCAAATAATGAAATAACTCGGAACAAGTCACTATGACGGCAAAATTTCTCCGGACATCTTTAGCAACTCTACGCTGGCTTTGTCATTCCTTCGAGGTGGCTGCGACTTATCATTTATACAGATACTCCTTGAGGAAGTAAGGAGGCCAAGGCGCAGATTGTACGGAATTTTAGCCAAAAAAAGTGGGCGGAAACTTGTCAAATGTGAGAGTTTTGTTTGCTACACAACGATATTAACAATATATCCTCTTCGTTGGTCTTCATTTTACCTTTCTACGCCACTTAGTTTGCTTTTTAGCTCCTTACTGTCGACTAGTTTTTAATGAGTCAGCACGCATATGAGGCATGGCTCCAATTATGTACGACCGTACGAGCATTTCCGTTGCTAAGTCAAATGACAAACCCAAATACAGAGAGCAGTCAACGCAGTCGAACGGGAAAGGTTAACGCAACCTTTCGAATCTAATACGAGCTGTAATGTTAAAAAACGCACTTTTAATTTAAATAAGTGATGATTAATGGTTCCCATAATTAACAACACAATCCAACGTATTGATTTGCACTTACAAAAACGATTTGCTGCAGTTTCACACCACTGGGAGTTCGATGACTCTTCAAGTGTCCATAAAACGCTGTGTTAATTCATATCAGTACAATCTCCCGCAATGTACTTTATTACCTTACGAATAGTCCGTTTTATCTGACATCGTAACTCTAGTTATTTCAACCAGGTTTTTTCAAAAGTGTCCCCAGAAGAGATTGTCATGTTTCTCAACGGAAAAGAAATTTTCGAGAGTAGATAGTCGAACAGTTCCAGAGCTTCGGACAAACTATCTTCGTCAGCAGTATTAATAACAAGGCTCGATACTCCCCGGCCTCCCCACACAGCCATCTGAGCTGGGACCGCCGTCAGCCAGGCCGGCACTTCATCACCATTCCGAGAGGCAACTCTGCTTATTTAACGCCTGGCGTCCTCTTTTCTGGCCACTCCATGGTAATAATACCGCGTAAGGACCATGCTAACAGATGGTAATGAATACTTTAATATTTGCACGGTGCGTCTATATTTTAATACCATAATAACTTATGAATGGTACTCAACACGTTGACTCCGAAGTGGGTCATATATGTTACACGCGATCATCTAACCTAACCTAATGTAACCAAAGCACTATCATGCATACATACAAATTTTCCAGTTTCCTTCAAATTTGTGTTCATCAATCGAATAAGCTAGTTCGGATTAGAAAGAAAATTAATAGAGTAACCAAATTTGTGAAACCAAAATTCATCATTTTTAAAATTCACAATAGAGATATTTGTCGGCATGTAATTTTACCTGTGTGGAGAATCGGAGTCAACGTGTTAAAATGATATACAGCTAATTTATTTACAATTAAGGTATTTGGTAACCCACCACTGAATGTCTATCCCGCTTACAGAATAGCACTTATTTCAGTAACTGGATATTTTCTATCAAATTTTATTTTCAAGACAAGTGACTAATCAATAACAAAGTTTCTAAAAGAATTAGCAGCATTTGTTGAAAACTAAACTTTATGCAATGATAAGTTATTGCAACAAAATGTTTAATTATTTGTGAAAATGCTAGCCAGAAAGTTCTAGGGAACGTAGTTCTCAGGCCTCACAGTTATAACAAAATGCGAATTGTTACGGAGCTAAAACTTAACATGATAAACATTAAGGCTTCAACACCGAGATCTTAATGTATGTCACTACATTTACATCCCCAGTTGACCTGATAAAATTTTTATGGAGGATATTTTCCTCCTCTCTTATCTACAGAGTAAGACTGCTGCCCAAATTTATCATGAGTTTCCATCGATACAATTGTTAATTTAATCATTAGAACAAAGGAGGCACGATATCTTTCTTTAATATGTTTTAATGCAATGCCGATCGTCATAAGTAGTGCGCATGTTGAGTACTTCGGGCCACCGTAGTAGCTGAACAGCTGTCCCAGGATTTATCACTGCCTCATTCCATATTTCACGGCAACCCTAAACCTAGCCAATACAAGAGAAGAATTTGACACAATTCACTTCACAGAACCCTCAATACAGTCCTCGACAGCCGGTCGGCGTCTTCACAATAAGTGCGCTGCTCACTTTGATCTCGTTCGTTTATGAGGCAATAATAACGCATACGATAGTCCTTTTATGGCGCTTGACAGCTTGTCAGACGGGGCTAAAACGACGTTAATCGTGATCGATTAGGATGCCAATTTGGACGTAATTCTAAAGCCATTATCGAGATTGCTAAAGTCTTCATTAGCGGAACTTATGGGCGTTTTTTTTTGTAAAAGATCATTTTTCATTGAATTTTTGATGAATCTAAAACCAACGAAATTTGAAAATAATAATAAGAACCGACTAAAACGTTTCTTATCAACTATTTTCTTTATTAATAATGCAAGCGAAATACGATTTAATGTACATACGCAAGCTGATAGAAAAAGCAAGCATTGTTGGACGCGTCAGATACCGGAAGCCTTGTTTTTTTCAGTCCGAATTTGTAAATTTACTTTAAATAGCATATGTGGTGCTCACCGCGCATTTGCGTACATCAGAGCATGTAAAAAACAGGCATCTAGTCCGTAGGAATTGCTAATTATTATAGAAAGAATTGTAAAAAATAAAGTGGGGGTCCAACACATTTTAGTGTTAGTTCTCGGAAGAGCAAGCATACGATCAAGCAAAGGACTTAGTCACATTGCATGATGGTTGCATGATTATAAATGCTTTAATACAGGATTGAAATTAGGGGATAAATTAAAAAATTTCGAATCACTCAATGGCACATGTCGGACTTGTAACCTTTAGAACACTGCCTTATAAGAAGTTTCAGCATAAACTTCACTCGAGTCATCAGGTGACAGACGGTAAGGGGATTATTCTCGATCACGCACTTGGATGGAAGCACGGCACAAAAAATTTGATTGAGTTGACATTTTAGACAAGGACCATTTTTGACGACGGTGTCCACACAGCAGTGAACACAAAGCACTATATTTGGCTTGTTTGTTTAATTCTGTAAAAAGATTTAAAAATCCTTTCTATTCTGGTAGTTACACCTTCACACTACAAGAGGATGAAGAATACATAGAATTTGATTTCCGGTGAATGCACTCTGCTCTAAATGACTTAACAACGAGCTCATACATGGATAACTGAAAGCTTCCAGAAAAATTTCCACTCGCTTATTAATAAGAAACAATTTTTCACATATAAACAACAGTAAATAATTACACTTACATGACATTAATCATACATACCATGAGTAAAGTAATGCAGTAAATAATTATAATTAATTATACCCAAGGCAATATTCAGTACTCACATTGTCTTCAGCATGTATATCGGCTCCGTGAGCAATGAGCTCGATGCAGAAGTCTGGCAGGCCGCGCTGGGCGGCGATGATGAGGGCGGTTGCCCCGTTCTCATCTCTGTCGTCGATGAGGACAGAGCGCGTGGCGAGGTAGCTCTGCAGACCGCTGATGTTCTGGTCTTCAATAAACGTCTCGAGAGACTTGAAGCTCACGGACACCATCTGGTCCGACTGTAAACAAACAAGGGGTACGTGGTCAGCGTCTCGGGCTCCGAAGGGTTCAGCCTCACCAACGCGGCGGGGGTGTGAGGTTCGAGAACGAGCCAAAAAAATATGAGGATACTAATAATTGAAATGGAAAATGACGGAACACTGCTCGAAACTAACAATACATATCCGCACCGTGCACGAATGCCATCGCTAAGCTTAGTTTCATTTTAGAAGAACGTGAACGTCAGAGACGACAAAAAAGTAAAACGACAAACTTATTTGACGCTGCGTATAAACGTTACGCTAGAAAGTTTTTTTTCGGAGAAAGTCCTATGACGCGAACAGAAGTTAACCTATTCTTAAATAAATGTAAATACCTAAAGAAAGGAGAGGAGGCTTTAACATGATGTTGGCTAATTGTTTTGTACTGTAACATATTTCTGAGTATAAGATAATTCAGGGCTAGAAGTAAGCGAAATGACTCAAAATATTCAAGAACAAAAAGAAGTCAAATGAATTATAAAATCAAAATGTACATCAACAAAAAAATTATTAGTTCAAATAAGTTAGTAAAACATCAAAATCACTCAAAAATTTATTAGGTTGGGCAGGAAAAAATTAAATATTTGCAAGCTATAGAGCACAAGGTCAGGATTTATAAAGCCTTGCTCTTTTAAGGCCAGTTATAAGTCGATATTGTAATTGTCGGCAAAGTAATTATGCAACAGTATTAAAAATAAACACATGAAAACTTTTCTTAATAAGACGTCAAGTAACAGAATAGTTGAACAGAGCCCAGTGGATGAAGTAAAGAAATATGCACACCAGAACAGCTGAGCACTTCGATGAAAATATTACTTCTTCTGACAATCGATGGCTGACACAAGCTCCTCGTCACCGCCATCCCACACTCGTGTCGAGGAAGTTGTATTTGGTTACCAAACAACGACAAGGCGTAGACCTACTCCATCCCTAGCTTCATTAACTCAAAATAACAGTGCCCTATCGTAAATCTACCATCAGCCATGTCATATCAAAGATAGCTCATATCAAAAGTAATCTAAGGTTTCATTTCAATACTTTAGACGAGATTATTATCATTGGGATGATAATCTTTTCTAAAGATAACTATTTTGCCCTTTGTCTTGGTCGGACAAAGACAATAGGCAATACTTGGTCGGACTCTTAATGGAGACAATAAAAAATTGCATCTAGAAAAGCTTCCGCAGATTACATTGGAACTCGTGTTAAAGATTACGATGAAATGTGAAATAAAACAATCTACGAAACGAATTAAAGCGAATATAGCAAAGAATTCAATCAAAAGAAAAGAAAATATAAAATTTCAAGCTGAAAAATACATTACTTTTCACGTGTACGCCTATGACAACTCGGTAGGATGATAGAAATTGCGCTTTGAAACGTGAGATCAGTGAAGATGACTTTAGTTGATGGCTTCTCGGAAGCATGCGCAACTTGACTTCTGTTGTACCTTTTTTTGCTGACTTCGACTTGATGTTGAGCTGCTGCCAAGCAATGATGCAAACAACCTCCAACTCGAACGACCGACAATAGGTAAAAAATGATGCACTGAACGGTTGTAAGGTCACAGCCACGAAGTCCAACTCGAAGAACTT
This sequence comes from Orchestia grillus, assembly GCA_014899125.1. Lineage (NCBI taxonomy): Eukaryota > Metazoa > Arthropoda > Malacostraca > Amphipoda > Talitridae > Orchestia > Orchestia grillus. The sequence goes on from VOMN01019010.1 coordinate 13,911, forward strand.
TAATAACATGTAAAACTTACTAACTTTAACATGGAATGGAGCCTTATCCAAACATGATGCGTAGCGAAACAATTTCAGTATTTTTGACAAAGCCTTGAATCGACTCGGGGAATAAATATAATGCAAGGTGACTTCAATATTTGCGATCTTATGCCTCTCTACAGATATCTCGGAGCATTTATGATATTGGTGACTTGAGAACTAACGTCAGGCATTTCAAAATACTCGTAAGTGAAGGCTTAGTTTTGTCATCCGTGCGCAGACGCCGCAGCTCTGACGGCCACACAAACAAACTGATAAACGGGGCTGCCGGCGCCTCTCCTAATTGAGCGATAAAGCGATGCGCTCTTCTGAACACGAGCAAACGAAAACGCAACATCCCTTTCACATTTTAAATGGGGAACAAAAACATTTTTTTGATATTTGTACCTGGCTATCAGAATTCAATATGTTCTAAATGGCACGGAAACCAATTACTCTCTCGAACCATCAATAATGCATTTACGATAAGTTAATCGATAGCCACAGAAAATTTTGCAACTATAACACACATAACCTAAATTGCTACAATAAATAATTATTCTTCTAGATATACTTAAATAAAAATTCGAGTAGGACTTTCTTTCAAGCAGAAACATAGAAAACCGAGGTTTCCACTCTTCATCACTGCATACAAACACATTTGCTACGTGAAATTCTTAACATGCAGAAACACGGACACTTTCCTCAAATCGCACCACTGCAGTCGCCTAAAATTTACGAAATTTTCAAGAAACCACACAAAATATAACGTAGGTAACCCTAAAGGACATTCAGGATCGAAGTCTCTAAAGCAAAATTTAGAATATTACTGTAAATCTGTTCAGGACTCTGTTAAAGGTCACCGCCCTGACAACCGGCGGTGCATTCAATGTTTTTTAATCGAGAGTGACCGTGTGAATGCTACAACCACGGCGTCTGCATATATCGACAGTGACCGTTGACAGGTTAAAAATTTAAATAAAACTGTACTACAAGACTTGAAAGGAAATATTACTCAATTACTGCCCTCACGAACTACACTACGCATACGATGATTCTTCACTTCAGTCTCGTAGTAGATAAGGAAACAAACATCTCTACGAATACACCAACTCGACAGGGTTTGCATGCGTGCAGACGTATTTAACGTACGTTGTATACTCGGAATACTAAACGAACAAGTTCGAACGGTAACCTGCCCTTTATTCAACAATTTTCCTACCTATAATTTTCAGTTGAATGAAATAGTAGTAGTCACAAGTCCATTCCATTAAAAATAAGATACCGATGCAGTTAGATCGAGGATGTCCACACTAGTAGTTAGTATTTAATAAGTTTGCTAAGAAAAGAAACACGACAAACGTTATAGACTCGTATCAGAGGTGTGTCAACACAATGACATTTTAAAGAATTGCATGCTCCAATTGCATGCAGGTTCGAGTAGGGTCTTCAAGATACATACATGTAGATCTCGACTAATAACGGAACCGCTCGTGCAGTACAAAGTTAATTTTAAATGACCTTACACTCCAGCGGTAGCTATACCGAATTCAAAAATAACGCTTATACGAGACGCGTTCCTTAATATACGAGGCCAATTTCGTAACTCGAGACCAAATCCAGATGATCTAGAAGCAAACTACGTCTAATAATTACTGAGCGCTAATTGGACACAAAACGACAACACGCCAATCACAGCAAGGCTGGCTCACTTTGGCGTGGCCCATAAACGAAAAGCGGCGACCTCCGAACTGGACACTGGGACTCAGGCTCAGCAGGGATGACATGGAGGGTCTCCGGCTGTTGCTCAGGGGCCCCGTCACTGATAACATGGATGCTCGTCTTTCCAGGGAGGCGAAAACTCCGGTGTGGGTTGAAGGAGACGGCATGCGCAATTTTAACTTGGTCTTGAACTTGCGAGTGAAACTTGGGCTGGAGTCAGCATTCACCGGACAATTGGCATCGCCATCCTCCTCCTCCTGCGTTGAATCTGTGTAGAACTCGGAATGGACGGAGCTACGCCGCGGATGATCGTTCCCGCTTTTCAAATCATCTCCATCAAGAAATGGAAATAAATTAGAGGTTTCAAGAGGTGCTCTTTGATTTCCACGTGCAACATCTGGTTTGTCGTAACCTTCCACGCTACTGGTACTCGATTTCGACGATTCTTTAGAACTTGGAATGACTCGTGGAGCTTCTATTGGGTTACAAAATATAGAAGGTTGACATGTCAGATCCGCATAGGACTCTTCCTCATCATGAATGTATAGCAAAGGAATGGCTGACTTATTTTCTTCCGCTTTATACGGAGGATATGGCATTTCTATCATAGATATTTCTTTAGACAGCGGAGACAAAGTCTCTTGCTTCAAGCTAGAACTATCACCGTTTGACGAAATACGGAATTCCGACTGATTGGACCGAAAAATGAATTTGTTTTCAAAAAGGCTTGGGATGGAAATGGGACCTTCGCTTGGAGATGATGCCATCGAAGGAGGAGTGAACGTAAATGTTGGCACCCCATCCTCCGTGTTCAGAGTTCGCTTCATAAAATGGATCGGCATTGTTCAAAGAGTTATAGCGACATCTGAAACTCGATAGAAGGCACAGACATCATTCAAAATTATTCGTGTGTAGCAGAAAATGAATCCAGTACTAGCAACGTACCAAGCATGGCAAGACAATAAAATTACTTGTATGCAAAATGAAAAGCCTAAGGTACCATTACTTCACAGAGAAAACGCTTCGGAAAGAAATATAAAAGATTATCAGGGGAAAGAACGCTGTATACTTACGTCAAGCAGTGTCAACAAGGACAAATTGATGAACGCCATGAAGAATATTCGGAATTGCCAGTAATATGAAGTCAAGAATTTTCACACAGTTATTCGGCAAGATCACACAAAGGCAGATAAGACTCACTCATTAAAATTAGGCTCATTTTGACAGTTAACGAAGGGCAGCAGAGCTTCCATCATGCTTTGGCCGCACTGAAAGCGAAAGCTAATTGGCAATGGGCATTTCAACACCAAGTGACGCTTACATGGATGACATGGATAGGCATTGATAAAATTTGGCAATATCGGCACTACGACAATTACTCTCATCCCATTACAGGTGCGATTCCATTTTCTTGATGCGACGGAGAGAACTGACACGAAATTTTCAAACACTGAAAAGTTTTTCCGTTATCGTAAGTTGTTTTAGAAACGTTATAACGATTCAAATTTCACAGAAGAAATTTCGAACTAACACTTTAAGGAACTTTGGAAACTGCGTTTACGAAACAGACACATGCGTTTGCCAACAATCTATAAATTTAACCGTCGTATTTCCAGAGATGCTTTCTAGGCAACTCAAGGGCTATCCTCGCGAGAAACTCGGTACTCGAAGTAATTTCAAATTCTCTGAGCGTACAACTCGCGATGCACTGCACTGGGCACGGCTCTAGAGAGTTACAAAACGTGTCCCCGTGTGGGCTGAGCGACGCCAGACAATCGACAGCGAGAGAGCCAAGAGGACAGAAAATGTGCACATAACGTGACACTTGACGACGTACTGGCAGTGGCAGCCCTAGGCGCCTCGAGCTACCGTTCTGTGGCGTGCCAACTGGGGTCCACGGTCCCCTAGCCGCCCTCCCCCTCCCACCCTCACTCACTCACGACTGACCCATACAATCGCTCACGAAAGCAAGGGCTGCTGTCAAACACAACACGCGCTAAAAAACGGAGAGGTTCACGTGGTATAAATTGTGGAGGATCCAAGTAGTAGTAATAGTTTCCTTACAAAAATTAAGCTTCACAAACATTGATGAGAACGTTTCAGGCAGTGTAAAGCAAGCATGAAAATTAAAACGGCTCGAGGTATTTCAAAGCGATATGTATAGTTCAGGAAGAAACAAACAAAATTATACGTGAATGACGCTAAATAGCGAGCTTTTAAAATCGAGAAATTCGATGAGCATTGGATAAAAAAGAATAAACTGAAGAAGGCTTTTGTGAAATGGTTGATCAAGTTAGCTTGATAAGCCGATAATATAACTCCGGCGCTTTATACGTACCCTTATTACACGAGGACATTTTGGAGAAAACTTCGTACCGCGTCTATCGGGACTTGGGAATGACCTGACAGCGTGTACGCTAACACAGAAATGACAGCAAGAGGCCAAGCAATGACAGCTGCGGAGCCCGCTGTAGCTGCTGAATGTGGGATGAGAAGCGCAGCAAATTCATCTTAAAACATGACGTGATATAAAAACTTAATTTTGACCCTTAATTTATGTATATATATAGAGAAAGAGAGAATGAAAAGCTATTTGAAAAAAAACAAGTAATAACGGGTCAGGTCTAAAGGTTCTAAAAGAAAAAGAAATAATGAAAAGCCTTTGAAAGAGTGACTAGTAACCTTCCGGAGAAAAATCAACACTCACGAAAAATCAGGCGAATAAAAAATTGAGCCTCCAAAACACGAGGCAATTGTGCACCGAAAGCAGCCCACCAAAATTGAAACAATAAAAACCATTGATATTTAACCGTTTTCTTGAATAATGACGTAAGGCAAGAGTCTTATTTCAACGAATGTTCAACGTAAAATCAAACTAAGATCTCTACGAGTATGACTGCATCTTTTGTAATTAGATGCTTCAGGACTACAGTATTCTCGATGTACAAGCTCACTCATCACAAATTAGTTACGCTGTCTAGAAAGATACCATTTACTGCAGCAATTACGCTACATGTCGCCCTTATTGTGCAGCACACAGGAAATGAATAAAAAAAATGCATAGAAGTTCCCTGACTCACATTGAAGGAAGCAGTCCGCTGGACAGTCCCTAACTTCAAACCTTCGGAGTAACCACGGAGGAATGTTTCCAGGGCGTCGAACTATTAATTGGTCTCGTCACACACCGGACCAAAAGTTCTGAGAAGGGTGAATGACGACGGACTGAAGAAACGCAATACCAAAGTCAGAAGAATCAATTTTCGATGATACTGCAGCGATAATAAATTGCACTGCGCAGGAATCCAGACTCAGTGATGTTATCAAGAGAAGCGACGCAGTTCCAGCAATGCAGACTCAGAGATGTTATCAAGAGAAGTGACGCAGTTTAAGCAATGCAGACTCAATGATGTTATTAAGAGGAGCGACGCAGTTCCTGCAATGCAGACTCAGTGATGTTATTAAGAGGAGCGACGCACAACTGGCAAGCCGAATAAAACAGACTCCCTGACGATAATTTCATGAATGTTCGACCAGACAACATGAAAAATATGAATTAATTAAAAGAAACACTCGATCAGAAAATTCATGTTAGTCGCTCATAGCAGCAAACGCAGTACAGAAGCCTATAACAGCACTACCGGAGCTTAGGGCTGTTAAATTATAAGACTAACACAAAACAGCACCACGGTACTGCACAGCAGTTCGTTAAAACAGCCTAACATCGTGACATATGACTGCATGACAGTGTACGTAGAACAGTCTCTTCGCGTACGCAGAACGGCTTCTCGGCATACGTAAAACAGCTTCTCGGCATACGTAAAACAGTTCCTCGGCATACGTAAAACAGTTCCTCGGCATACGTAAAACAGGTTCTCGGCGTACGTAAAACAGTTTTCGGCTTACGTGAAACAGCTCCTCGGCGTACGTAAAACAGCTCCTCGGCGTACGTAAAACAGGTTCTCGGCGTACGTAAAACAGTTTTCGGCTTACGTTAAACAGCTCCTCGGCGTACGTAAAACAGCTCCTCGGCGTACGTAGAACAGCTCCTCGGCGTACGTAGAACAGCTCCTCGGCGTACGTAGAACAGCATCATGACGTACGTGGAACAGCATCATGACGTACGTGGAAAAGCATCATGACGTACGTGTAGCAGCATCTCGTTGCGGCTCTGTCTCTTGCAACAGTTCTGTCTTTAGTCACTGTTGTCTACTGTTATGGTTTTAAGACAGCTCTAATACTTACATAACACTGCATCTTGGTTCTGCGGTATACTTCATTGTACTATACTATTTTGTTATTAATTGGGCTTAGTTGGACAGTATTATTTTGTTGTATGACTTCGTAACTAGATAGTACGAGAACAGGAGTTTATTATCACACAGCACCTCGCCGGAATATGTTCAATTTTTCAGTAGCTGCGTCAATGCTGTCACCAAACAAACGAGCACGCAGCTTAAAGCCACCCAGAAAAACAGTGTACAACTGTCGCGGCGCATGGGGCTTCTCCCCGTACGAGAAATAAGATATGCAAGAAGTCAGACGCACCGCCACCTCAAGCATTTCCGACTCGCGAGCTGTTTAACCACGCAAGACCACAGCGATGGTCGACTTCGAAAAGAACTGAGTAACAACGTCAGCACGAAAATCTCGCCCGAGAATAAATTGAGATTTGGCGCAAGTTTGTGCTCAATGAAAATGAAAAATTATCGACTTGCGCATTATTCAACACGTCTTGGAAGTTAAATGAGGGTTCCCGCAAGTAACTGATTTTTTAAAGTGTTGATCGCTTGCATATGTATGAAACAATAAAGAAACATGCAATTTTACTCGAACAGCCGGTCAATCTATTTTCTCCACTTATACGATCACTTGGTTAGTAATATAATTTCTAATTAGCAATATGATAGCTATAATTTAAAAATTTTCATTTATCTCCGTCAATAAAGAGCATACCAATAGTTAAATTTACAAGTACTGAATCAATGAAGTTAACCAATTCACTGCATTACATTAGTTCGAAAACACAACACTAAAACGTATAAAAATTACACTTCTATCTAGTCTTGAACCGAGCTACCTCTCCCATCAGACAGATACCGCACCTTAGATCCCTATAAAAAATTTGAAACACAAAACCAAATGGCGGCGACGTGCGGCTAGAATTCCCTTTCAGAAAGGTTAGCATTCTGGAGCGGGGAAAAATTTTCCGAGGACAAGAAGTAAACCCGAAGGACAAATGACGAAAAACTTGTTTACAAGTTGAAAGAAACGGCGGCACGCACAGACAGGTCATTATGGTCAGAAACAACTTCCGTGTGAGCATGCAGCTTCGCGCAACTACACTCATGGTTATCCAAAGAAAAAACTGTAAAATAACAGCTTTTGGCGCAGCACGGTGTTTTTTTTAAATTTGTGGTTACATACAATAACGTCAATGTAAAAATTTTTGCGCTCTATTTTAATTTTACTCGCGGTGAAACCCCAGTTTCAGGTTAATTTAAGGGGTCATTGTTGACACACTTGGTGCATTACCTGCGTAAGCGGAATACATAAGATAACCGTTATGTCAGCCCCTTATGGCTAGCAAAAGACGTAAACGACCATTTACCACGAGATGTAGTAAGAGGGAGGATGCAAGGGCGGTAACGTTAATCAATTTTAAGGAATGTCAGCCACATTGGTTCATCTAAAACTCAGATGAGCAAGCAAAGAATTTTAAGTACCCTTGCACAACATTTTCGTAAGATACTCGAAATGCAATTTCACAATAACTAGAAAATTTTTTAGCCCTTCAATAGCAAGCTCACAGTTAGATTTGGAGCACAGTGAAGCAATAACATTAGCGCAAATTAATTCTTTAAGGAATACGTCCAGTGACAAGAAGGGTGCGAGTCCCACGCTACAGGCGAGCTGTCGTCTACAGTAAACTGAGAGCACATGAAAATCTGAAGAGGAGCTTCGCCCGTCGCCGTTGACAGTCGCTTGGTCGAAGAATTTGCTTTGCGTGAATGTTCGCTAATAATAAAATGAATTGTCAGGCAACTTCTTCAGGGTGGTCCTCAAAGTTACAACACGCGCTAGACCAGACACAAATATGGCTGGTTCGAGGAAATTATTTCATCCACTGAACAATTCAAAATGAGTGATCTAGTGCTAGTAGATCAAACATTTTAAAAATTATCCCTGCAAAAGTGTTAAAGTATAATTGAAAATTTCTCAGGTATTAAAGTAGCTACCAAAACATTGAAATTATTTTGCAAGGTCGGTAGGGTGACCGCTGGCTTATAAAATTTTTAACCACGGGAAAAGCTCAGTTCTTTTGCTTTCGAAGTTTCGTTCATATTAAGGATATTGCCAGAACGAGGGCCTCGCGATCTTGATATTTTATTATGAATTAGCCTAGATCGTTTACTTGAGAGCTCCTTACCCAAATTCAATGCGATCCAAAGAGAGCGAAAAGAAAGGATTATTTAGTGTGGACTTGAGAACACGAAGTTTATGCATAGGTGTATTCTCACACAAGCTTCCCTACGCACAGAAACAGCAAGTTAAAAAGGAAGAGGAAGGAAGGAAAAAGAATAATAAGCGAAGAAGGTATGAAGATGGAAAAAAGTAAAGTGGGCACAGAAGATGGAAGTTTCGCAGGAGGCGATGTGAAGCTGAGGTAACCTAACGGTGTCCTCCTGTGTGGCCATTCTTCATAGCATACGATAGACAAACCTACCTAACCAGACCCCATTGCCTATCCTATCCTCGTGAGGGCATTATAGGTATCGGATATTAATTCAAAAGTGCTCGCACGATCCTTCATGTAATGGTAGTCAGGAATTGGAAGTAAGACATTGAAACTGGCAGCGTTTCATCGAAAGTAAAGAATCATATATGATGAGCCATCGACTAACGTCGCGCAACAACATGCTCCTCTGCCTTAAAAAGAAAGCGTGCAGCCGTCAACACATAAATATGAACGCCCGCACTGGCATCGTCAGATAAACCAAGCTTGCTTTGCGCTGTAGATCTTCCGTATTTTTTTCTGACAGCCAGAAAAAGGCGTAAAGTGTATGTAATGTACACGCTTGAAAAACAATGTATTTTAATTTTCAAAGCATTTTCGTTTGCATCACGCTTTTTCCAGCAATTTTTAACAGAGGTAACTTGATTCAGTAACATGCACGCAGCTTGTGATACGGAGGACACGTAAGTATAAACACTATACAACAGGACGTTCAGCAATGGACTTATAAAAAAAAGTAAAGGCTACCCACTCAACGAGCTGCGCTCTACGTACGGCAGGCACAGAAGGTAACCCTGAATACGTAGAAGCGCATTCAACAGAGCCATGGAAAAGCCCAGCAGCATACAAAAAAGGAGCAAAACACAGTAGACATCGTCATATCTTCATTAAAACTCATAAGACATTGACTCACATTAGCCACACGACATGAGACAATAATGAGAAGCTACAAGCATCATGGCATCATTTTAACACGTTGACTCCGAAGTGGGTCATATATGGTACACGCGATCATCTAACCTAACCTAATGTAACCAAAGCACTATCATGTATAAATACAAATTTTCGAGTTTTCTTCAAATTTGTGTTCATCAATCGAATAAGCTAGTTCTGATTAGAAAGAAAATTAATAGAGTTACCAAATTTGTGAAACCAAAATCCTTCATTTTAAAATTCACAGTAGGGATATTTGTCGGCATGTAATTTTACCTGTGCGGAGAATCGGAGTCAACGTGTTAAAGCGGCTATATATGTATAGTTTTATAGGGAGAAGGCGTCAACCCTATCATATTAGCGCAAGGCTGCAGGCGTAAATATTAAGCAAGAATCTTGAGCACACGTTAAAATAAGCGCCTTCAGGAAAACACGCACCAAAAGAAGGACAATTGAACATTATTGTGGTACTTCAAGTCCGACTCCCGTTACGTAATGACGGCTTCAGGAAACCGCATTCCTACAGCATGCACTTCCAAATGAGTACTCATACTTCGTTAAGGCCACAGAAAATGTCACTTTATTTGCTAAGGCTGGATGCACTGTATTGCATTCGTGATAGAATGCATATTTCACTGCACCGAGCAAGTGCCGACAAAATGTGCTTTGCACGAGTCAGGGGGAAGCATAATGGTATGGAACAAAAACTTAGTGGGATTTGAAGCCTAGAGTATAAATGCGTATGTTAGAAATGGTAAGTTACAAAAACTCCGAATCTGTGAAAAATGAGAACAAAGAGAAATATATGGAACATAGTGTTTATAATGACAACCCTAGAAAATTTCGGGTCCTAACTGAGATGTCAAAACAGCAAAAATTATTAAACATTTTAAAGCACCATTGTAAATTCTGTATACACACACCTTTATAAAACCATGTCCATCTGTAAGAACTGAATAATATATCCGACTAGAAATCGATCAACAATTGAGAGTGGAGGGAATCCCTAGTCCCACACCCCAATGAATCCCTAGTCCCACACCCCGATGAATCCCTAGTCCCACACCCCGATGAATCTCTAGTCCCACACCCCGATGAATCCCTAGTCCCACACCCCGATGAATCGCTAGTCCCACACACCGATGAATCACTAGTCTCACACACCCCGATGAATCGCTAGTCCCACACACCCCGATGAATC
>VOMN01019017.1:0-17592 GCA_014899125.1 Orchestia grillus
ATAAACAATACTAATATCAATTAGCGGGTGAAATAACTAAAGTCTTTACTATTTTAATGTTAGTTGAGTTAAAGGTTTTAAATTGATTTTGTGCAGAATCAGCTGACTAGGATGGGCTTAGAGGCAAGTGGCCTATTGTTCTCACCCTTCCAGATGTTAGACCGGCCCCTGGGGAGCAGGCGCCTATCTTGATTTCACCTAGAAAAGGCTGCGACTCATTCTAAAAAAAAAGTACTTAATATTGCATTTGCTATTTATTCCTTTATTGGGACAACATTGCATCAATCCATAACTGAGAATCTGAACTGGGGGCTTAAGATTTAAATCTACGTGTTGTACTTTTTGTGCTTAGCACTTTCCATTACTAGAGGGTATGCATCTTTCGTAGAAATTAGTCCTGCGCTGTTGGTGGCAAAGAAATAAATTATTTGAATTAAACATTTATAGACTTAAAAACCCTCGGACACACACCGTTGAGACTTGTTTCAGAACCACCCCTCAAATATATATATATAGGGGAACATCCGGGGTCCAATGTGCTTCGTAAATAGTATTATTTTCGGACCTCTCTGTAGCTTTTTCATGTAACTTTTAGTTTCATTTGAGAGATCTGGCACTAGAAGACCTCTCAATAGAACTAAAAGCCAACAGAAAAAATTGGAGTATGGGCTGAAGTCAACAAAAGGTTTGTGTTATATGAAGTCCAATGTCAAACAGTTTCCCTACATATAATGCAGGGGTGATTCAGAGACGAGTCATAGGTATGCGCATCCGAGAGTTTACAAAATTCAGGGACGGCCACTGGCGAATTGAAGGCGTATCGCCGGCGAAGTGGGACGTTGAGGGTCGGTCATGCACGTGCAGGGCCGAGCCGAGACGTGGCATAGATGAACGACGCGGATGGCCGTCGACATATAGAGGCTTGTAATTTCAGCCAAAAAGTGGGCATTTCGTCGGTGATTCACTGATATTTCGCTGGCGATACGGCTCTAAGTTCGCGCTTAATCGTCCTTAATCTACCAGCGATACGTCTTTGATTTTTAATAGGGTACCGCTTTCTCATGTTGCGTTATGGTCCTTGAAAGTTCGATGGCAGAATCACCATGCGACCTGTTTGTACATCATTGTTACCATTATTGATGTTGTCGGTTAGGGTGTTGTAGTTCTCAACCCTCATTTTGGTTTGATTCAACTTTATAAATTCATAAATTCAGATTGTTAACTTTTACTTGAAGATGTCAACCACCCACTGTTGGAACAGTTTCCCACCATGTAAATCAGGATTAAATTCCTCTTCGCTTATTATAGTTTGAGGAGCTTTATGCTGTAACATTGTCATATTGTTTCGCTCATTTAGGTGCTGTCGAATATCAGCTACAACCAAATTGGATTGTCAATATGGTTCACCATTTGGATATAATGGTACATATGACATAGGGTCCAGATTCAGGCTTAGAATATGTATGTTGATGTTATTATCATTTCCATGTCGTGTTGTTAATGTGCATCTCAAAAATATCTTTTAAACAGGGGAACGCCATCAGCATTTCGAAATATCACTGCAACTTCATCTACTGGAGATGCATTATATCTCCGCCTATTCAAATTTCTATCTCTGTTGAAAACCATGCTTACTCGTGACAATTTTCTTGGTTCCTGATCTGCTTCGCTGTTTCCCTAATGTTGAACCTCTCTAAGCACATATATGCCTGAGCATAGGCATTATTTCCACGAATAAATCTGTCCAAGCATACCATGATCTGATGGATGCAGCCAGTATTTGTGCGATGATCCAGCCTTCTCTCTGTAGCCATCAATGGATCTACAACACAAGTTGAGCATACCATCGATTATTTTCATTACTTGGATGAAGGTTTGACGTTTGGTGATCGATCTGGCGATGAACCCTGAAACAATATGGACTTCAACCTGATGGTTCTAATACTTGAGCTCCCATTGAAGCATAGGGAAGGACAAAACTGTATGAACGAATCTAAGTTTCAAAATTAGCACAGTGAGGGTGGTTGGGCTCACTGAGAATTGCTTGCAAGTTCTCTGGAAAGGGTCTTCTTAGGTAATATAACACCTCACTTTTGCGGCAACAGTTATTTAAATGACCACCCCTTGGTTTCTCTGCTGCAAAATGTTTTGGAACATAATTGACATATGACATTTAATAATCCAGCCCATTGTTTTTGAACAATTTTTTCATTAAAAATTGTGTTATTTTTTACTTCTAAGTTACTCCTTTGATTTCTTGTCTCCCTGTGGTTTCTGCATTCCTCTACATTCTATTATTCCCAGTATTTCGGTCTCCATTTATTAATATCGCAGCAGCTTTGATTCTATTATTTTCTATTCTTCTGTTTTGTCGTTCGTCTGATTCATTCTCATTCCTCAATTGAGCCCGTTTTCTTTAATCAAGCAATCTTCTAATTTTTGTTCCTCAGTTTGATCCTGTATTTTTTGTTAAGCTCATCCTCTTTGATCAATTAAATTTGTCATTTATTTGATCCTCAGTTTCTTCTTGTATTCTTTGTTGTGCTCTTAACCTCATATACGTTAGTTAATTATTTTTTTCTTCCCCAGTCGCACACCTGCGTATTATTTGACTTCTGTTCCTTACTTTTTTCAATCTTCTTATGTTATCTTCTCTTGTCTCAAAATGTATTCTTGGGAGAGTTCGAACAGTTAATTCAAATCTGACGGTTCTCACTTGTTCTTCATTGGCACCATTTATTCAATTTTTGTGTTTTTTATTAGATTGATTTTTTCTCCTCTCAATTGGCTTTTGTGTTTCTTCTGGTCTGGCTAATCTTTGGTTGACTGCGTGTTGCAACCTACTCTCTGCTGCCTGACCTCCAGTCGAACTTGCCCGGTAGCGTCTCATGTACTCTGTCCTTGCTCTCTTCCAATCTTGGGCTGCTTGGTTGTCTCCCCGTTAGGGATCCTGCTTCGCATCACGTTCTGTAAAATGTGCTTATGAAGAAATCCATTCCGTTTATTTCTGAAGATACTTACTACTGATGATTAAAAGAGAAGATCGTTCGATATTTAATTTCAGCATTATTGGTAATAACATATCAAACTCTTACCTGTGACTGCAATGTCCTGTAAAAAAACTGGATAGCATGAGTAATTTTTTAAAGTTGCTCTGTCTCGACTGTGTTGCGATGCCGGCGTATTGAAAAAATCAATCGAATGAAAACTGCGTTGAAGGAAGAACTTATATTTGACAAATGTTGGTATCCAAATTACATAGCAACATTAATCTTTCATTTTATCTTGCTTATATATTTTTCTTGGTTTTCGATTCGGGTCTCACAGTACTGTTTGATGAACCCATTATCATTGCAATAATGAAACATACGAATGAGACCTGCGTATGCTATATACATGGTTGAGCAACGCACTAAGTGAAGTAAATTTTCCACACATTTAATGTTTTCAATGGGCTTCCATTGTAATAACATAGAAGATATTATGCACAAAAAATATATAAATTTATTTAAGAAGACACCAAGCTGTTTATTATATAGTGTTGGGTCACATGCTGAGGTAGATATACTTCTACAGCATCAAAAGATTAGACTTGTGACTTTCTGATAGTGATAGCTACCATAGTTTAGTCTAGTGATTAAAATATCACGAATTGACGCTACCAGCCGAAAATAGCGGGACAAATGATGTTAAAATTCTTAAGATGCCCTCTGATTTACAGTAATCCTGTCACAAAATAATGTTAGTTTCAGTGTTACTGATACGGACTGCCTTATCTGAAAGTCTCAGTATTTGTTTAGGAATTAGGACCCGCGATTTTTTTTCTTTCTAAATCCTGAAGAGCGTGATGCAAAGACGGACTGGCAGGAAGACTGACAGAAAGACCAAGAAATCAAGTAACTTAAGAAAGTAAGAAATCAAGTTATTGAATAAAATATAACTAAGTGCATGGAATTCTCTACAAATTTAATGTGTTCGACAAAATCCCACTGTGACAACATAGGCGAAATTACGCACAAAAAATATATTAATTTATTTAATATATTCGTGTTGGCAGGAAGCAGATTTCACCCAATTTGAAAATTTTTGTGAGCAAATTAAAAAAAATTAATAGACCAATTATCAACTAACGAATACAACTGGTCTTCAACAAACAGTATATAAATATATTTAAGGAGACACCTGGTATTCTATTGTACAGGATTGCTGAAAAATATATTTACACTGTTTTGAATAAGTAGTACTCCTTCGTTAACGTAAGTACAAAAATGTTTTAAGACTTTCCGTTTTAAAATATTTTTTATGTAGTGTCACAGATGCAACCGAACAGTTCTTTAATCTGAATAATCCTTTCATTTCATAAATATTTTTCACCTAATAGCAAATCAAATAAACTCTACAGTTTTTACCATGCACCTAACGAGAGAACAATGATTCGATGTGGAAACATTTTTTGAATTAATGAACATATAAGTTATAAGAAGGTTATACCTCTGATGGATAAACTGTGACCAGGTTGACCGTTCAAGGGAATATTGACAAGTGGCAAGCTCTTGGTACTATTCTTAACAGGAATAAGCGAAATTCTGGTAGACTCAGAACTGCACGAGCTGAAAAAAATATTCAATTGGTCAGAAAAAAATTGAAGAAATCCCTTCCCTTTCGACCCGGCGCCATGGAACAAACCTATCTTGATCAAAATTCTGGAGAATTGGTAGAAAATATGTGAATTACTATCTTTATAAAGAAAACATTTGTCAGATAGTATTAGAAAATTATTTAACACGGCGAAGAAATTTCTGAAAATGGTTCTTGCAGAAAAACGAAAGATTTGTCGAAGACGACGTTGTGAGTGATGAATCGATATTTCATCTGAACGGACTAGTAAATATGCAAAATTCACGTACATATACTCCCGTCAAACACCCCTCAGAAAATATTGTCGAAAAAATTCTATTCCATAAATCTTTCAATATGGATTGGGCTGACTGGAAGAAGTCTATCAAACTCTATATTCAGAGAAAATTGGTCGAATAATTGGAACAGTTTTCTTTGGATGTAACATGACTGCGGAAAACCACTTGGATCTCCTCACTGAAACAATTGTCCCGCACTTAAGAGATGACTCTGGAACAGGTTTAATCGTGTCTTGTGGATACAAGATGGCGCTCCATGTCATTGAAGAATTATAATTATTCAAGATTTCTAACGAGAAACTTTTCAGGAACGGGTGATTTCGATAGGTCATGCAATTGAATGACCACCACGTTCTCCCGATCTCACACTGAGTTTTTTTTTCCTTGGGGCTATTTGAAGAACTTGGAATTCGCAACAACTCCGAGAGATATGGAAGATATGAGAGGTAGGATTACTCATTACGTTAATGCGTTCGAGGAAAATCCTGAAGTTATTAGGAAAGTGATGAAAATAATGAGAGACAGATGAAATTGCTTACAACAAAATGGTGGACAATTTAATAGGTAGAACATAATGTAAAAAAGAAGTGTTTGTTATTTTATTATTTGCTCAAGTTATTAATTTCTACTTATAAATGTTTTTCATCTTATACGCCATATTTCAAGATAGTTTCGAACTTTCTTTGTTACGGAAGGAACATTTTTGTATATACATGCAAGGGTCCAATTGGTTGTTTTATTGAGACGTATATTGTGCTAGAACTAAAATCTGTGTCAAATAATATTTTACCGCTGAACTGAAGAGGAAAATTAATTCCAAAAAAATTGATACCAATTAAGATTTTACACCTACATAAACGAAAGAGTAATAAACATTCAAAACAGTGTATACGTTTTTTTTGGCTGCTCTGTATAGTGTTTACTAGAAGACGCTTCTCGCCAAAAATATCGTGACACATTATGTTACAGTCTTGAAATGAAATGCCCTCTTAGTTACGGTAACTCTGTCATGAAATAATGTTTTTTTCAGTATCACTGATACGGACTGCCTTA
Source organism: Orchestia grillus (assembly GCA_014899125.1). Taxonomy (NCBI): domain Eukaryota; kingdom Metazoa; phylum Arthropoda; class Malacostraca; order Amphipoda; family Talitridae; genus Orchestia; species Orchestia grillus. The sequence continues at coordinate 5,970 of VOMN01019017.1, forward strand.
TCTGAAAGTCTCGTTATTAGTATAGTACAGACCCAGAAATTTTATTCTATCTAAATCCTCAAGAGCGTGATACATAGACAGACGGACATACGGGCGGACGGACAGAAGGACCAATCAACCAACCATCCAAGCAAGCAACTCTAAGCAATTTTCTATTTTATAAAATATAGCTAAGTGCATAAACTTCTGCACAAATATAAAGTTTTCATTGAGATTCCCATTGTAAAACATTAGAGAAATTGTGCAAAAAATACATATGAATTAATTTATCTAAGGAGACATCTTAGGTTTTACTAGATAGGGTTAATGAATGTGGTATCCAAACTACAGAGCAGCATTCATCCAAAATTTTTACCTGCTAATTCATTTTGCTCAGTTTTCTATTCGGGTCTCACAGTACTATTTGATGAACCCTTCATCGCAATAATGAAACATATGAATTAAGCCTGCATATGCAGTACACATGACCAATGTATTTTACGTTTGGAAGAAGTTTGCAACCTGCATTGCAACATTTAACGGAGTACGCTGTACTACATTCGTCAACTGAAAGCGTTTCTTTGGTCCATTCAGATAGTTCCTAATGACTAAGTACTTAGTTTTCAAGTTCTTATAGTAGATCATGAGGCGAAGTCTATCCATGGACACGCGTTCATCAGTTCGGTAGGAGGGCTCGTTGGTTTTCGTAGTATTATGTTAATTTCCGTCCAGGATTTTTTTGACGTTCACTTTTGAAATTAGTATGAAATTCATTTCGTTATCTATGAACCAGTTGGTATATCCATTATTGCTGAGCATTTGACGAATTGTTTTTAATTCATTTGGAAGTCTATGTTGGAGGTACAGTTATTCAAAGCTCTATTCATAAAAGCCTGGACAACACTTTTTTTATATTTTTCTGGACATTCGCTGACATAGTTGAAGTAAAACCCGGCATTTTTGTCTTTTCTGTAGACCTTGGTACAGTAGTCACTATTGTTTGTGCCACAAGAATATAATGAAAAAGCTGGTGTCATATGGGTGTTAATCTTGTGAGTACATTTAAGGACAGATTGGCATTCAAACTTTGCTTCAAGATCAAGACGTGATTTTCATCTCAGACAACATAGAAATCATTGAAGTACCTGCAATGGGTATGAGGTTTAACGGCTTGATCCTGCAGTACTTTATTTACAAGATGACACGAATAAAATTCTTTAACAGGTGGGCCGAGTTATATGGATGAATTATAAATAATTGATATACCAAATGCTTCTTAGATAACGAAATGAATTTCATGCTAAATTACAAAATTGAACGGCAAAAAAATCCTGGACGGAAATTAACTTTATACTACGAAAACCAAACAAGCCCTTTTAACGAATTGATGAACGCGTTCTTAAAAGTATCATCAATCGTGATGCTTGTTACTTGCGCAAACCCCATGGATAGACTTCACCTCATGATCCACTATAAGAATTTGAAACTAAAGACTTAGTCATGAGAAACAACCTGATTGGTCCGAAGAATCGCTTTCAGTTGAATGTAGTGTAATCCTTCAAATCTCCCAATGAAGGTTGCAAACTTATTCTAAACGTACAATACATTGGTCAATCGAGGACGAATCTACTCTGAAGATTAACTCGCCATCTTGGTTCAGGCGCACCTAAAATACACATGAGCCTAGACCACAACACTGACTCGACGCGTCAAATGTTGATAGAAAATACCAGCATTCTTCGACGCTACGACATCCCGGCCAGACTGTTGGAGAAGCTTTATTAATTCTCCAGCAGCAACCGACCATCAACTTACAGTGTGCTGGTTTTGACCTCACGCTGCGATTATTTCGTTGATTATGTCATTTCTAATCTTTTTCCTCGTACAAATGATACTGCCGAATAGTACGTCAATCTTAAAATTCTCGTTAAATTTAGAGCAGCTTCGTTCTTGAGAATAAATGCACGAACATTCGAAACGTCGGACTTATTGAAATTCAAAATGCCTTTTGGAAGTATTCTTCACCAACTGCGACCCTATTTGAAAATTCTTGTGAGGAAAATTGCATATAACTAATAGAAAACTCGTCAACAAACAAATGGCACTGTTCTTCAATAAACAAAGAATAAAAGAGAATTTATTTAAGGAGACACCTGGCGATTTATTATAAAGTGTTGATTTTTAAACAGAGGGGTGAAAATTTCAACTGGTTTTTCATTAATGTACCAAATCTTTCTCAAGCTTAGACAGCGTGCGTTTTCAAGGGAACGAAACAAATAAAATTTTGGACGAATCAGCTGCGCATCCATAAATGGGCTACGTCGACAGAAACAGGAAAAACACTGGGGTTAATAATAAAAGAAAAATTAGAGCATGATGTGTAAAGAAAAATCAGGTTGAAGAAAGAACGTTATTTTAATTTTTCAAAAATAATTTAGTCGTTGGTTCAAATATTTCCTACAGTTGGAGTGGCCTATTAATAGAGTTGGAATTACACATAGAAAAAGTTTCAGAAAGCGTGGTAGTTGTACGTGAGCGTTTTAGCTATTATTTTTAGTTATTTAAAATTCATTCGATGTACAGTTTGGGTAAAGTGCTTAAATACAAGAGAATATCACGGTTAAACCCAAGAAGAATACCGGTGCTAAGATATTTTCCATCAACTTCCAATCTAGTTTCACCTATGTACACATCATTACCATTTTGACAATTTGATTAATACACAGCGTCGATATTTTATTTCAAATTCATTTTCTCCTTGAAAGAGCAGAGGCTTCTGCGTAAGGTGTTCGAAGGTCTGCATGATAATTTAATTTTGAAAGGTCTCAAAATTTAGGCCACTCTCTCAGTTGCATTTATTATTTAACGAGCAGCCTTGGATTTTTCTAGGGGAATCGTTGACGTGACGGAGGTAATGAGCTATTGAGGAATCCGTTTTCTTCGGGGTCTTGAGGATTCGCTATTTTTCATCTGCTATTTAACTTCTGCTACTTACTGTATTTGCTCGGTTGTCAAACATTAAATGGCTCTTGACTGATGCGTCCAAAATTTCATTTGTTTTGTTTCCTTGAAAACGTACGCTGCTTAATTAAGCGTGCGAAAGCTAGGGCCAATAAATGAGATAGCCCATTTGATGATTTCAACTAACGTTACGAGATAAATCCTGGGCTTATCCTATTCTAACAAACATTAATTTTATTATTAAGCACCAGAGACAAATGCTAGTCCTTGGTCTGTAACTATCAATGTATAAATAAAATTTAAGAATAAAAGAATTTTGTGGACAAATAAAACTAAATTTAAGCTATTTGGGCGATCCGAAATAAAAAGTACTTGTAGCAGTAGTTATTTAAGAACAAATATACTTAACACAGTATCCTGTATACGCAATCGTAGTACACGGTGGTGCAAGAGTCTCTTCACTATTTCGAACAATTATTATGTGTCAACTAATAGCGTAATAAAAATTGGTTACCTATGAAATGAAATAAAATCTTTTGATGTTATATTATTTGAATATGTTATTCTTCAAATTTTCGCCATTATTATTGAAAAACGAGCGTTGTTTTCCATGTAAGAACAGTATTTTCCACGAATTTTCCCAAAATATCTGGAGTTATTCTGCTGATTTTTTAAATGATGTTTTTTTAACTAATGGAGAGCATTGAACATAGTGATGTAAATCTTTCCTCTGAAACTATTTACACAGGGAAATATTTGCAGGTATTAAATGAGGATACCGTGGTGACCATGTAACGTTTCCAAAACGTAAAATTAATCGGCTAGGAAAGGCAACTTTTTGTATTGCTGTTGTTTCTCGTACTGTATTTGGTATCGCCTGATCTTGTTGGAACTATAAATTCTAAATGTCCAAATCTTCTAGTTGTGGCAATGAATGTTCCGGTATTATTTGCCTGAAGTTGTTTCCTTTCACTGTCACGGGTGCACCATCAACTTCCTTGAAGAAGTATGGACCGATGATTTTCGTACTCGTCGTGCCATTACCAGACGGTAACCTTCTACTCGTGAAGTGGTTGCTCTTGAATTATCCTGTGGTTTTCATCACGCCAGAATCGACAGTTTTGTTTATTAACATGCCAATCGATATAGAAATGGACCTCACCAGACATGAATAGGTGAGAGGTAATAGAAATGCGCGTGCGAAGTCCTTTCTTTGTTGATGGTCTAGAAACTTTAACAATTGTGTTATTTGAACTTTATACGGAAACAGTTTTAAATACTTAGTCAGTATGAATTGCAATGATCTTCGTAAAATGCCTAGTAGACAGAAATGTTTCCTAGATAGCTTTTTTAAATCTGCTGGAACGTGTGTTCCATGGCGTACTGGTTAGTGTGATGACCTCGAAGCCGGGACGTTCTGGGCTCGAAACCCGGTTCAGGCGGGGTAATTTACGTAAGCGGGGAGTGCTTCCCTTGAAAAAAGAAGCTTAAACCACACATTCCTCACATCCTACACCACGCCAGTAGTTGTCGGGCATTGCAAGCCCAACGGTAATACGTGTTGAAATTATTAAAGGTTCAATAAAACACGTTGGATAACACATGCATTTCGCACCGATCACGGTCTCCCAGAACATTCTTTGTCTGCTGTTGAGCCAGAATATCTGAAGCTAGCAATCATAGTAATAATGCAATTTTTAGAAGGTCTTTTTTAATTAAATGTTCTTCCGAAGTCTTTCTGTACTGCAAATACCGATCCATTGCAGAGAAATAACTTTCCACTAACTTTGCTCGTCAGCCCTTGTTGTATTTCGACATTTCTGGCATACAATAATTGTGCAAATTTCGATAACAAAATATTATTCAAATCTTATCGATATAGGATAACACTTCAAGTTTTTCTTCTTCATTTTCTATGCAACACATTTTTATAGCTATATTTGTTGTCGTGTAATAAATGTTCAAACTAATAAAATGACTTTTGCACCACCCGGTACCTCTTTTTCTCTCACAGATGTATATTGCAAAACATAATGCACGAAATAAAACGGCACCTTATGATTTTCTTTGGCAGCTAGACACCCCGATTCCACGGTTATTGCCATGCTGAATGTGGCTTGATCATTTGTCTTCATCCTTGGAAAGAACTGGAGGCCACCAGTAATAATGTGGAGGTCGTTTTCCACAGGAAACGACATTGTCAGGTTTCAGGCAGGACCAGGACGCCCAAATTCATCAATTCCGTCCAAGCTGCCATCCAAGTGGACTCGGGGTAATCCATGAGGGTATCCCTTAGGGAGCTGCAGGAAAGCAAGGCCAATAACCGACGTGTAGGTCATGATGGGCTCCGGTACAAGCCACACGTAATGCAGAGAGGCCCGTACATAAGTGAGAGAACCCGGGAGAATAGAGTGACACAAGGCGAGTGTCTTTTGAAGGAACAGAAATATCTGAAGCCGCTAATAATGCTCTGGTTCTTTTCGGATGTGGAAAATACTTCGTCCCGGAACAGAAGTTTAACAGCAGGAAGATAATTGGTAATGCAAAACACCCGAAGAAGTTCCAACTATCACGTACATATGAGTGTCATGAGCTGCGAGGGCAATATGATGCCTCTGTATTTTTTTCGTAAAGGTGCCACTGTCAAATCCGTCTCCTACACCGATAAGTTGAACAAGAATGTGAATTTCTGCTCTTGCACGTGGTCGGCCGTATATTTTTCAGCACGCCTTTTCTCTTGCCCATTCAGCCCATTCAACCAAAGAATGGTGGGTAAACAACTTTTAGTGCCTTGTTATTCCAAAAACGTGGTCTCTAACTCCCCTCACACCGACCCTTTGGACTATAACGTCTAGAGCTTGGATAACAGCCTGCAATAAGCATCCACACAACGCCGCTACGGCTTTCGGCGCAGCTTTGTGGATGCTATGATATCTATTTAAATGGGTTCGCCTCTTTACTCTCAACGGACGTTTCCAAATGCAGTTATTAGCTGTTATTGGGGCAGATGGCACCTTCACTAGCTGATATCGTGTATTTGGTCTGTATTCACGGTTATGTAACGTTTTATAGTCATTGAATGCTCCACCTCTAATCTTTACTCCTTTTCTCCCCGGACGCTACTTCGTTCATAACTATCGGACATATTCTGTGTATATACCTATGCTAGAAAGACAACACTTTCTCAAAACCGAGGTGGATAATTAATCCCACGTATCGCAAGAGTTTGAACACAAATTGTTTTTTTAAGGATAGAATCATAAACTTTTTTTAAATTCCAGCAGAAGAATAACCCTAAGCGTTCAACAAAATCTATGAAGAAATGGTTGGCTGAAAACACTAGCGAAATGAGTCTCCAGACTAAACCCAAAACAGAGTTCGTTGTATTATTTGAAGATGCCAATGCAGTCAAGAGCTATGATAAACTTATCAGACTTGGATAATATATGAGGCCCTGCGTGCTTAGCCTGCCGATGCACCAATTCCTTGATTTTGTAAATAATATTATCCCACACTTCCTTTTAGGTGTGTCTTAGTGGGTAGGAGCTATGTAGGCGTGGCCAAATCTCTCAAAACGTAGGGTTAAAAGTCGATGAAAATGTGAAGAATCTCAGCAAAAATGCTATCGGTAGGACAAAATTTCTAGACGCATTTTCAATCGTTTTAAAGATTGCTTCATCGGCGCGTTCGGCTAGGATGTCCTCAGATGTGAATGAAAAACAAATTATCAACAAAAATTTGTCAATTCTAAATTAAACATACAAGAAGACTACGTTGTTTTTTAGGTGAACGTCAGTTATGCTAATAATCAGTAAGTTTAAATCGTGTAACATTTACTGACATGTAGGAGCACTGTTTTCAGTATAAAATAATGAAATATATTGACCTCATTTATGTCAAAGCTTTTGTTTCGCTTTCTCTGCGTTTTTCGCCATCGTGAGACTGGATACAATATTAGAACACCATTATTTTAATTATAGGGAGTATACTAAACTGAGATAATTGAAGCTTACGAATGTATGCTTCCTTCATTGTAGGGAGGAAATGTTGCTACACATTTCTTAAGAATTTTCTTATTGGTCATTCTAATCATTTGTATTACATATTTAATCCATTTATAATCTCGGACAAGAACTTAAACCAGCAATTTGTTGAATGTTTTCCACTGATAGTCCGTTGCAAACTGTTACATCAAATCAGTTACATAATGAAAGTCACCCAGGATGTGGGACCAAATAAAGGTAATGGCTATGGATCCGGTCGAAAACTGCATTTGGGATGGGCTAGTTTCCTTCAACAGTCTAATATACTTAAACCAGGACGGTTCCTGCTCTGGTTGTGACTCCGGCTTCAGTTCCGGATCAGGCTCTATATCCTTGCTCATACGTATCACTTACAAGCTTGCGATGCTGTACAATATTTTAAAATTGAGACGTCCCATAGAAATACAATTGATGTGGAAAATACTAAAAATTAGCACATTTAATCATGATTATGATTAAATGTGCTAATTTTTAGATACTCTTAATGATACACGTTTCAAAACCCACTATTTCATTAATAAAATAAACAAGCATGATTTTTTCACATCCAAATTTTTTTCTTACAGAGTGCTTTAATAAAGTGCAAAAAGGCTTCTGCTCACTGGCGAATTATATCTTACAGCAACTCGAGGAAAATAAGATACACCAAATATATTGTTAATGCAAAGGAAAATACGAGCGTCTTCTCTCTGCTCTAGCGCCGCGACGAAATAGTCAATTTCAAGTGGTTCCATAAACTTCTAAAAGTCAACGTGCTCGATTAACATCACCAACACTGAACCCTCAAATCAGAAGATGCCCTAGAATTCCATCGAAAAAAAATGTGACATCAAAAGGAATTTGATGGCTTCATTTAGAACGGCGGTTTTCGTTCGATGAAGACATATTGTTTAATTTAAATACATCTCATAAGTCCCTGGTTATATAATACTATCATCAATAATTCAGATTATTTCGTACTTGGGAATTCACGCCTTATATGACTTCGTTCGGATTCAATATAAAGAATGAAAATATTTTTGTCTCCCATTACTATCTATTTAAGTGTCTCTACTTTAAAATTGTACTTTTAACCAAGCGTGAATCATTGACGAGTATGGAATGAAAGCATTGGGTCACGAATTAGTGTTTTAAGTTTTGCGAAACTTTTTGGGCAAATTTTCGCAACAGGCCAGGCAGGACACCGCTCCTCAGTGGCAAAGAATACACAATAGGGTTATTTTAGTTAGGTCTGACTGTCGTACGCTCTGAGGACTGGCAACTCCAGGGATACACTATTATGCTATCTCAGCTTCAGGTAGACTTACGGGATTTATATTTTTAGCGCTCCCTACATGTCTTTCAATTTTTAAAACTTCTTTGCCTTCTCTTCGATGTTTTCTTCCTTGTCATTCTTTGCTTGATGATTTTCTGTGCGAGGATTACTGTATGAGAACACACCTTCTGCGTTGATTCCTCATTTTCTTTAGTTCATACAAAACTGTCACATGTCTTTGTTGTCTTGAGATCTCATTCTACGTGGCGAGAATGTTTTAAACTAACTAATTAGCCCCTCGACACCAAGCTGCGAGACAAATCCAAACTAAGTTGACTGGCTAAATATTTACTTCCAATATAAGCCCGTCCTTACTGCGTTATTAAGTATACCACTGATAATTCAGAATATTTCTATGGCCATAAAACGGACGTCATCAATTCAGAAAAACCTTTTATGGCTACTTGCGCTGGGGAAAATCAATTTACCCATGTTCCACCGCCTGAAATTATAAAAATATATTTAGATTACCTGTTTACCAATATTAATTCACTGCTACCTGTAAATAGATCCCATTTTAATACGCTTTTGAAACATTCACTTTTGAATTGACTTCCATTGAAACAATAAATTATTTCAAAATTCGGATGCCTTGGTGGTAAAATGTTCAGTGTAATATACAAGTTGATTCCTTAAGAATTTTAGTCTCAGGATAAAAAAGAGGACCAATGTTCAAAAAACATCATACTAAAAGACAAAAGTTTCCGATTGTAGAAAATCAATCCTCAGTGTTCTGTAAATCAAAACTAAAATTTAGAAGACCGATGAGGAATCACTATGTTGAAAAATGAGATAAAAAAATTGGTTAGTAGAAAATAATTAAATACAATACCCACAAACCCTAACATACAGGGTGGACAGCAAAAAGTTCCCTTTATTCAAATACTTATAACTCCGTGACTAACGGCCGTAAAATTTTTTATACAGTCTCATATTCCACGCCATTCAATGTACTCTCACCAGGTCAAACCATTATGCATCTATAGGAAAAGTTCGCGAACAGATGAACGATGATTGAGAGTTGTTTCTTTTGTCATCGTGCAAGGTTATTTCTAAATGAACAAAAGAGAACAATTACAATTGTTGTTTATTACTGACTCCGTTGGATTGTTTTGTTTCGGGTCATCTCAAAAAATAATGTTTCTAACTCGTTTCCACACGACCTTTAAGAATTGAGTTATCGTAGCATTCAAAATGTTATAGAACTAAGAAACAATGTAAGAACTTTTAGACAATCAACGCTAGGAATGAGAGTCTGATGTCTAAAGTGCCTCGAAAACAACGGTGGTTATTGGTCATAATGGAAACAGTATGTTCTTGTGTTTAAGTAAACATTGAAACTTTTGATTTAAAAAGTCTATTATCTTCATTGTACATTTTTTATACTCTACATTTACTAATTTTATTAATTAAAATCATAGATTGTGTCTCAAGAATTGCCTCCCAGCAATGGCAAAAAAACAGCTCACACTTATCGTTCAACGGTTCGTGAACGATTCTTGTAAATGAAAAATGGTCCAACCTAACAAAAGTATATTCAATGGCGGAAAAAATGAGACCATATAGAAGTTTTTACGGCTATCAGTTACGGAATTGTGAATATTTGAAAAAAGGAAACTTTTTTTGTGGCCCACACTGTATAATAACGTCACCGCCGAACCACACTCATTCATGAACGGACGTTCGCGGACATTATGTAAGTTAGGATTGGAAAATACGGTGGACGCATGTACTATCGACATAATCACAAATTTTAAAAAATTTTACGTTCTAAAACGGGGTTTTTAATCTCACAATGCTCCCTTATTGAAGAATTGGATGGTTTCGATATGTTTTCGTATAATACAGGGTGCGTAAGGTATCTGAGGATAGTTATATTGTTACAATTGAAACTAACCCAACAATGGTTGATATATTTTTTATTCCAGAAGATCCCATGGCAAATATTACTATAACAAATGAAATGAAATGACAAGCTGTGATAGAGTCTATAAAAGCGAAACGCAGTAATTTATAAAATTGCAAGATTTCTTAAAGTAGCCAGATCTTTCGTTTGCAAAGTTAGAAAAGAGCTGAATGATCAATGGAGATGAATTAGCCACGATCAAAATAAACTGACATTTTCAACGCTCGGACTTCCTCAGAACACCTGAGTTTATCAGCACAGTGCTTGGTCCATGGTGCAGTGGTGAACGTGATGGCCTCACAGCCGAAAGGACAAGGGTTCGAGCCTCGGCTCAGGTGGGTGGGGCTTTTCACGTGACCACGGAGTACTTCCCTTGGGAAAGGAAGTTTAAACCACACATTCCTCACATCCCCCACCGCACCAGTAGTTGTAAGGCATTTAAAACCCAACGGTAAAGAATGTTGGAATAATAAAGGTTCTTGGCATGATCGACGAAAAGCATGGGATATCAGAGCGACATCTTGCCAAGGTTCCTCAAGTGTCTGAAGGAACAATAAGGAATGTTGTTCATCAGTACATCGGATATAAATCATACGTTCCTGGGCAAGGTCAGTTTATGTCGAGGAATAATCAAGAGAATCTTTTAATGTGTACAAAAGGATTCTTAAGAAACTGAAGCTCCCAGAAGAACAATAGTCTTTTCGGTCACACCGAACTTATGGCTTCCAAACCCACCAAACCTTAATTCTTTGGATTTTTACGCGTGGGCATCGTTGAAAAGAGAGTTAATAAGCATCCCCTTTTCACCAAATTTTTTCTGATGGAAGCAATAGCCCGAGCAATGGAGGGCATAAATATTATAAAGACCACCTTATCAAACCTTGTAGTCGCATTCGGACTACATAATTCGGACTAATTGAGCCGGTGATAGAATCCGATGGAGGATACATAGAATAAAAGGTAGGTTATTATTATGCATATTCGACTAGTTAGGCGAAATTGTAAGTTTCTATGATTTACAGTTTTATTTTCGGTTTTCTAGAAGTGTGCAAGGTGTCCTCCCAGACCTTACGCAAACTGTATTACGAAAAACGATGGCTGAACGTTTAGCCCAGCCCAGGGACAACAAACCTGTCTTCTGTAAGAGACATTTTGATGTGTCACGCGCTGTGCATTCTGAGATTCAGTCGTCTTCACTTGAGGTTCGGATCTGTTGGCTAAACAACACGACAGGGAATTTAATTGTGTTTGTCATTGATGCGGGTTCGGTAGGTGTAGTGGATAACAAAACCATGGGGACGTGTATTTATGGTAGCATGTTAGCGGCCTGGGCCACGGACAGGTTTGCCTTGCCCAAAAAAGAACTGAACATGTTGACTCCGAAGTGGGTCATATATGGTACACGCGTTCATCTAACCT